>PVJC01010792.1:0-42969 GCA_004026665.1 Murina feae | reverse complement strand
CCTTTCAGTTTGGGCGCCGGGAGCTTCTATTCAGTCTCAATGCACTCCTTCTCTTGCCTTCTGGTTGTAAATCTTACCCTCCGTTGGTTCTGGAGGATGGCCGTTTATCTGTATAGTTGTATTTCTATACAACTGTATAATGTAGGTGTGGAAGCTGTGCATTTAGGTATATACCTCATGCCGCCATCTTGGTTCTCTGTTCATAGTTATTTGTTCAAGCCTGTTAAAAATTGTTCCAGGGGGTTTTGTTGTTTTGCTGTGTGTGTGTGTGTGTGTGTGTGTGTGTGTGTGTGTGTAATATGGTCAGCCTGTTGCCATTTGTGACTCACCTTATGGTTCCCTAATGAAGTTAAATGTCCTAGTCTGTTCTGATTACTACAACCAAACACCAAAGCCTGGGTGTCTGAAA
Organism: Murina feae; assembly: GCA_004026665.1. Classification (NCBI taxonomy): domain Eukaryota; kingdom Metazoa; phylum Chordata; class Mammalia; order Chiroptera; family Vespertilionidae; genus Murina; species Murina feae. The sequence continues at coordinate 42,560 of PVJC01010792.1, read as the reverse complement.
ACGGTATGTATTTCTCACAGCACCGGAGGCTGAGCAGTCCAAGATCAAGATGCATCAGATTTCATGCCTGGTAAGAATGCACTTCCTAATTCACAACTGGCCATCTCCTCCTGCATATTCACACTCGGGAGGGGCAAAGGAGCTCTCTGGGTCTCTATTATAAGGGCATCAATCCTATTCACGAGGGCTCTCCGCAGGACCTAATCACCCCAGATGCTCACCTCCAAGTAGCATCACATTGCAGATTAGGTTTTGTTTTTGTTTGTTTGTTTTTTTGTGTGTAAATACACAAAAAAAGTGTATTTACCTAGGGTTGTGGGGGGATGGAGGATGGGGAATTGGTGTTTATGGGGTGTGTGATTTCTTTATTTAAAATTTTGTTTTATTGCTTGAAGTATTACAGTGTTAAATAAGTCTCCATTTTTTCCCCTTGACCTTCCCCACTGCTCCTCTACCCCCACCCAGTGTCTTGTGTCCATTGATTATGCTTATATGCATGCATACAAGTCCTTCAGTTGATCTCTTAACTCCCCCCAACCCTCCTGAGCCTTCCAGCTATAGTTTGACAGTCTGTTCAATGCTGTTCTGCCTCTGTATGTTTATGTTCATCAATTTATAATGGTCTTTATTATCAATAAATGAGATCATGTGGTATTTTTCTTTCATTGACTGGCTTATTTCACTTAGCATAATGCTCTCCAGTTCCATCCATGCTGCTGCAAATGGTAAGAATTCCTTTTTTACAGCAGCATAGTATTCCATTGTGTAGATGTACCACAGTTTTCTAATCCATTCATCTGCTGATGGGCACTTGGGCTGTTTCCTAATCTTAGCTATGGTAAATTGTGCTGCTATGAACATAGGGATGCATATATCCTTTCTGATTGGTGTTTCTGGTTTCTTGGGATATATTCCCAGAAGTGAGATCTCAGGGTCAAATGGGAGTTCCATTTTTAATTTTTTGAGGAAACTCCATACTGTCTGCACCAGTCTGCATTCCCACCAGCAGTGCAGGAGAGTTCCTTTTTCTCCACATTCCCTCCAGCACTTGTCAGTTTGTTTTGTTGATGACAGCCATTCTGACAGGTGTGAGATGGTACCTCATTGTTGTTTTGATTTGCATCTCTCGGATGATTAGTGACTTAGAGCATGTTTTCATATGTCTCTTGGCTTTCTGAATGTCCTCTTTTGAAAAGTGTCTATTTAGGTCCTTTGCCCATTTTTTGATTGGATTGTTTATCTTCCTTTTGTTAAGTTGTATGAGCTCCCTATAAATGTTGGAGATTAAACCCTTATCGGAGATAACATTGGCAAATATGTTCTCTGATTTTGTTGCCTTTAAATTCCTCCAGTATTTTTAAGGTTTCCTGTCTTACATTTAAGTCACTTATCCATTTTGAGTTTATTTTTGTGTATGGTGGAAGTTGTGTGTTTTTTTTAAAGTATATTTTTATTGATCTTAGAGAAGAGGGGAGAGAGAGCTAGAAACATCAATGATGAGAATCATTGATTGGCTGCCTTCTGCATGCCTCCTACTGGGGTCAAGCCCACAACCTGGGCATGTGCCCTAACTGGAAATCAAACCCAGGACCCTTCAGTCCACAGGCTGACACTCTATCCACTGAGCAAAACCAGCCAGGGCCAGATTAGGTTTTAACATAAACAATTTAAGGTGACACAAACCTTGTTTATAATCCCCAAAGCAGCAAATCTTCCCAGGTGTTTCCATTCTGTTCCCTTCAAGAACTACTTTTGTTCGTCTCCAAATCCCTTGCCTTGGCTGCAAGATCTTAAGTGGTCTGGTCCTTGACTACTTCTCGGTGCTACTGCTCCACCTGTCAGTCATCTCCAGCCACACTGTCCTTCAGGCACCAAAGCTGGTCTGCTTCACAGCTTTTGCATTTGCTATTCCTTCTACTGAAGCATTCTTGCCTCCAGATTATTATTATTATTATTTTATTTATTTATTTTTTATTATTATTTTTAAATATATTTTATCAATTTTTCACAGAGAGGTAGGGAGAGGGCTAGAGAGTTAGAAACATCCATGAGAGAGAAACATCGATCAGCTGCCTCCTGCACACTCCCCACTGGGGATGTGTCCACAACCAAGGTACATGCCCTTGACCGGAATCGAACCTGGGACCCTTTAGTCCGCAGGCCGATGCTCTATCCACTGAGTCAAATTGGTCAGGACAGATGAAGGACTTTTACTCATCAGTTTTGTAAAATATTTATACACAAATGGGTAATACATCAGAAGAACAGAATAGAACCCAGAGACAGAATGCCATATGTAGGTAAATTTAACATATGGTGAGAGATGGCATTTCTAATCTGTTTTTTTTTAATGGCATTGAGACAATTGGCCATATTTGGAGAAAATAACATTTTAACTTCCTGTCTCTCGAGACTAACAAATTCCAAATGCATCAGGGTTATCAACAATGAAATGTAGCCCTGACCAGTTTGGCTCAGTGAATAGAGCACTGACCTATGAACTTAAGGGTCTCAGGTTCGATTCCGGTCAAGGGCATGTACCTTGCAGGCACATTCTCAGTAGGGGGTGTGCAGGAGGCAGTTGATCTATGTTTCTCTCTCTCATCGATGTTTCTAACTTTATAACCCTCTCCCTTCCTCTCTGTAAAAAATAAAAAATAAAATCAATAAAATATATTAAAAAAAATAAGTCCTAGATCTATTTCCCCCCCTCCTTTACATTTTTTTCAAATATATATTTTTTTGATTGACTTCAGAGAGGAAGATAAGAACATCAATAATGAGAATCACTGATTGGCTGCCTCTGGCACGCCCCACACTGGGGACTGAGACTGCAATCCGAGCATGTGCCCTTGACCGTGAATTGAACCCTGACCTCTTGGCGCATAAGTCGACACTCAACCACTGAGCCATGCTGGCCAGACCACAATTGCTATTATTATTATTATTTTTTTAAAAATATATTTTATTGATTTTTCACAGAGAGGAAGGGAGGATAGAGAGTTAGAAACATCGATGAGAGAGAAACATCGATCATCTGCCTCCTGCACACTCCCCACTGGGGATGTGCCCGCAACCAAGGTACATGCCCTTGACCGGAATCGAACCTGGGACCCTTGATTCTGCAAGCCGATGCTCTATCCACTGAGCCAAACCGGTCAGGGCACAATTGCTATTATTGTACATTGTATCTTCAAATCCTTTTTACTTTTTGGATGGCTTTGGGAGAAGGAGTTGATGTTTTTATAATATTAGATTTTTCTTTTCTAGGTTCCTGGCCTTTTTCCTTTTTTTTCCTTCAAGTTTTCTCTTTCTTTTGGTAAAACTATAGTTTTCTACACAAAGGTCTTTCATACTTTGTGTTAGGTGCAATCCTATTTTATGAGCATTGTATTATGTTGTTATTGTAAGCGGGGATTTAAAAAATGGTTTTTTTAGTGTGGACAGAGTTATTGGTTTTTTGAATGTTCTATCCGTCTCACTGAGCTTTATGATTCATTTCAAGAGCTAGTCAGTTGATTCATGTGGATTTTCCTTAAAGATGGTCAAATTGGCTGAATGACTTCCCTCTTCTATTCAGGTGATAACATCTCATTTCTTAGCATTGTTAGTGGGCTTCCTTGTTTTGTTCTACTTAATACTTTTAGTATTTCACTGTTAAGTAAAACGTACCACAGTGGGATTGCATCTTATCTGAAAACTCAAATAACTTTAGAACATTTACTTTTCCTAGAGGTTTCATTTTTCCTTGAGATTTCCTCATAAATGGGTGCTGAAACTTATTCTATGCAAAGTTATCCAATGGCATCTTTTCCTTCAACTTGTTAATGGAGTCAACACTATTGAGTTTTCTAATCACTCGTTTTGTTTTTGATATGCCTGGGTTTTAGGTATTGCACCTACATTGTTTATCAACTATCAAATAAGCCAATCCATTAAAACTATAATTACCCAGCCAGTGTGGCTCAATGGTTGAAACGTGGACCTGTGAACCAGAAGGTCATGGGTTTGATTCCTGGCCAGTGCACATACTCAGGTGTGGACTCAATCCCCAGTGTGGGGCATGCAGGAAGCAGCTGATCAATGATTCTCTCTCATCACTAATGTTTCTATCTTTCTCCCTCTCTGAAATCAATACAAAAATATTTTTAAAAAAACCACCCTTCTTGGCTTCAAATGAAAAAAATCTATAAAATGGGTCGCTGAGAGAAACAAATGTTAACGTGCTGAACACAGTATCCACTCCTGCATAAATGTCGACATTATGAAATTGCAAGCCAGGTATTTTAAGTTTAAATGCATTTATGAATGAAGGTGCAATATAAACACATTATACTCTCCAAAGCCATGTAAAACCCGAAGGCATTAAAATTTATTAAATGATGCAATAACAACAGAATTCTTTATTTACAATAGCATTATTTAACATCAAATAAGCAAAGAGCATCAGCAAAGCAATATTAACTTGCATAAATGTATTTAAAATTTCTCTGAATATATCTACCTTTGCATAACTGCTCACACGAGAAATACAAACATCAATGCAGGTGAACAAGGTAATGTTCAGAGTCAACTCCATTTGGAAAATAAACCACAACCTGAAACACTGTAAGCTTTCTCCTGAAGAACCATAGTTAATATATTGCTTAATTTTACCCTTGTATCATCTTTTCATATACACATCTCAGATGCAACTTCATGAGGAACTGTACAAATAAAACCCACAAATGACAAAGGAAAAAAAAAAGACAGTTAAATGTTTGAAGAAATGTATCATCATCACCATCCAACAACGTAAAGGTTGAGTGATGATGTACTTATTCAAAAAATTGTACACAATTCACTATACAAATATAATACATTGGACAGCTATGTAGGAATATACAAGACTTAAAAACAGATCTAAGGCATTATGCTAGATTTTAGCATTTTGAGGTTCTTGCACATAGCTTTTACCTGTAGTAAGAAACTTAAAAGATTTTGTTTTAGTCTATAAAGAAACACCAGGGAGAAAATTCTAATTAAAATTGAAGCCACTACAGTAATTTTCTTTTGTGCAGAGAATGCTTTGCTCTTAGGCAGCACACTACCATACAAATACTAGAAAATTTTAAATTCACACCAACAATTAATGGCTTAAGTTGCATTTCAAAATTGATTGTGTATCTTTGGGTTCTACAGTGGATGTGGGCCACCCGTTTCATGTGGTCAGCCCATATGAACTCCATTTTTAAACACAGATTAAAAATTGCATTATATAAACTGCAAAAACATTGCTTTCAATTATTACAGGCCATAGGAGATACACGTGGGAAGGGACAGTTTAATCTTTGAGTCAAACGAATTCATTGTAGTCAAAGAGCTCACTTCACTTTCCAACTCACCACATTACATGAACACTTAAATGAGTCTTACAACCAAGTGAATGTATGTGTACTTTTCACATTATTTGTTTTTCACATTTAATAATAAAAGTAAAACACTGATTTTTTGTCCTATTAAACAAAAACCAAGGACTCAGTCTAACAAATTTACTGTGTACAGCATGAGAAATACTGATAACGAAGGGGATCGATTTGGCTTTTGCTTCTACAGTGATCAATATGATCAGAGAATTCCTTCACTTACTTTTCTTCTCTTAATTAGATGTAAAGCAAAACCCATTCAGTCCCTGATCTGAGCCATAAGAGAATTTATAATCTCTTTTCCTTCAAAACAGCTGTGAATTATTCGAAATGACCAGCATCACTGGTTGACAGATTTATCTGACTTGGGGTTGACATTAAAACACAGTGCGCAGATGGGTAAACAGTAAAAGATACACAGATTTTTTTTTTTTTTTTTTTTTTTGGCAGGGGGACATGTTACAGTGAAAGGGGACTTAAAACTCAAAACAAAACAAATCCAGCTTAAACTCCATTTCTCCTTTGTGCTGTGTGAAGTTAAAGTCATTCTAAGTCACATGTTTCTAAAAAGCAACTTAAAACTGGTCACATGACATTGTGTAGGATATAAGCCTTGGCACACGGATTCGGTCACGGAGTTCTGGGCCAACGTCTGCTCGTTTTATCCATCGCAGTTGGGCAACCCAGGGTTTGGTTGAGAAGAGCAGAGCCTGGTGAGGGGGCATGTGGACTGATGGCCCTAAGAAGTGCTGTTCTGGGCCACCTCCCTGTAGTGAGATCCCTCTCAAGTGGAAAAAGTATTGAAATGCAAATTTCCAGAAAATTTCTTTAGTATGGAGCAACACCTTCGGACTGTCCACTTACCGTTTATCTTTGGGCTACCAGTATATCTCTCTCTAATCCATCACTTGTACATATGGGGAGAGATATACCTATAAATAGGGGTAGTTTGTCCATTGTCCACCCGGCCACAAACAAACAATCAAATTTCAAGGAAAAACCTCTCTGTTCCTAAAAAGCCTGGCTTAGTGAGATAGAAAATGTTTTGCTTTTTAGACATCAAAAAGACACCATTCTGAAATTTAGGTAAGAAAGTCTTAGGGGTTGGGGAGAAATATCTCAAAAAAGGTAATCAGTTTCTTGGTATTGCATTTGTCTGAAACTGACACCAATTAATAAAAGATTATTCCCCTTCCCGCATGGGTGAGAGAAACAACCACGAGAGTGGCCTGCTCACCACAGGTGATCTTCCCAAGGTTCATTAAGAAAGAATATAAACATATAAAAATCAAGAACTGGGTCCTACAGCGGCTGCATATCATATAGATTGGATAAATTATTTATGAGCAGAATCACAAGATTTAGAAAATAAAAAGTCTTAAGTCTACAAATTAGGTCTAATCAAGGCATTGATATCCTTTACAAAACACCTTTAGGAGACATTGCTATGAAGATATCTAATTTAATACTGAAGTACCTCATTTTTGAGTTAATTCCACAATATGTATACCTCACAAAAATTATACAATTAAAACACGTTCTCAACTTAAATTATTGCTTGTTTACATATAAATTGGATTTTATGTACCTTACAAAACTTCGGCTTAGCACTGCTAAAAAAACAACATAAAAAACACATGGCGGAGGTGACCCCTGTCGTGGCTGCTGCTTCAGCGTGAACCACGCTGGGGCGTCCTGTGTGGTGGGTCTGTGTCGCTGGGGACCAGGACAGACACGCTTTGGGAGCAGGTGTCGTCAGTGGGATCGGGATCGTGCTGACTCTGCTCCTCTCCTTGCCAGTAAATGCATTTTTCTGAAATTTAAGTTCGCAATTGCTAAGTGGCTGGCAAAACATTTGAGGAAATAAGGGGTTTGTCTGGTTTCTGTTGCTTTTATTGTTTTGTTAAATGAATGAAGGGGGGTGGGCTGGGGAAGAAGAGTCAGGATCAGGGAGGAAGAGGAGATGCTAATCCAAGCTGTCTGATCAATCGAAAGAGAACTTAATTTGAAAATGAATGCTATTTCTTCTTGATTATGATTTAGATGAACTTGTTTGGTTTTAACAATCAAAAATAAAAGAAAGGAAAAAGTCCTTGTTATGTGAACAGCCCTCTCAGGTGCCCCTTCTCATCTGTTCCTTAGCTGGGAACTCTTCCCAACTCGGTCTTGAGAGCTTTCTGCAGGTACCAGTCTTCACTTCATGGGCGTCCCTGTCCATACAGCGCCGTCCATGGTGTCTGCCTTGCTTTTATCCCAAATGCAGTTGGATATTTTTTTTAAAAAAAACCTTTTCTTTCCCAGATGAAATCGTAATCTTTTGTACAAGACTGATTAGCCAGGGAGAACAAAGCCAGAAACCAGTGTCTGAAACCAAACAGGAACAGAGCAAGAGCACGGCTGCTTCCCTTAAATACGCACATTTAAATACATTCACTCTGACATGGGGATGAACTTTGCCTGTCAACATTTACTTTGCAGGAGAGATCTAAGTTGCACTAAGGTGAATGCAGTGAACAGACTGAGCAACTGTCTGGACACAAGCTTCAGGCTGTCGAGGGAGAGCAAGAGAGAGAGAGAGAGAGAGAGAGAGAGAGAGAGAGAGAGAGAGAGAGAGAGAGAGGCAGGCACCCCTCTTGCAGCCGCCGCTCCTCGGGCCAAGCCCGTGTCTGCTGAGCTCGCTCGCTGGGCAGACCTGGCTGGCAGGCCGGTGGGGTCAAAACAAATAGGTGCAGCTCTCCATCCTAGATCAGGAAGCGTTGTGAGCAAGTGAGCCCAGTCAGCTGAAGAAAGAAGCAACCAGCTACCTTCAGTGTCAGCAGTATTTCTGCAGAGAAACAGAAAGATCTCTGAATATGTGGTAAAACCGTAATAGAGCCCATCACAGAAACATCAAAATACTCAGTATTAAACAAAGCCAGCCCCAAAGGCTGCCTTTGGATGAGTTGCACCCGATTTAGAAGCAGACAGATGGCGCTGTCCCTCAGTGAACACACGATGCAGGCAAAGACCAGCAGAGCCCACATGCTATTGAGAGACACTGCAACGGTCCGACTGCTTCTTCCGAAGGACTGCTGCCCCTGAGCACAGACATCCTCACCCGATGCAATCTCTCCCACCTGCTCAGAAAGGATGAGACTCCCAGTGGCTGAACTGCCCCTGCCTTTTGACAGCATCTGACCCGGAAGTGACACCACTTTCTTAATCCTTTCCCAGCACCACCCAGTACAAACCCACTTCCTATCAAATAAAAGGTCTCTCTCTTTTTAAAACTTATTTTTAAAAATATCAGCTGCCTCCTGCACATCCCTTACTGGGGATCAAGCCTACAACCCAGGCACATGCCCTGACCAGGAATCAAACAGTGGCCACCTGGTTTAGAGATTAAGGCTCAAACATTGAGCCACAATGGCTGGGCTAAAAGGACCCTCTTGACTCTCCTACCAAGATATTCCCAGGTTCCATGGGTGTGTTCTCTCTGGCAAGCTACATCACCTAGGGTGTTTGCTCCACAGTTACTCTTGCTGGTTTCTAGTTGGTTATGTGCTGACAACCCGCAGGTAGGTAAGTGGGGCCCGCAGGGCAGCACCCAGCAGAGTCTGCTGGGAGGTCGCCGTGGCAACCCACAAGCAGGCAATCAGGGCCGCAGGCAGCACCCAGCAGGGCCTGCTGGGCAGTGGTAATGGCGACCTGCGAGCAGGCAAGCGGGGCCTGAAGGTAGCACCCCATGATGTGGAGCAGGCAGGCCCCACAGAGAGCAGAGAACCACAGGGAGTGGGCCCAAGCCGTCAGTAGCACATCCCCTGAGCGGTTGGGCTGAGGGACCTCCCCACCCGCCTCACACCCCTCCCCTCACCCCCACCCCCTTGCACAAATTTCATGCACCAGGCCTCTAGTATAATATAACAAGCCATTTCTGGTCATGGCTATCAAAACACAGCTGACTGGGCCAGGAAGGCAATTAAAGAATAGTGTGACCCAAGTTATGTGAGGGGGAACATTAGTTGCTGTGGGAACATGTAAGAACTGCTTGCTCTTGGGATTTAGATACTGAGACACAGAATTTAGCACATCAGGGCTATATTTTTTATTGTGTAAAATATTTTTTAAAAAATATTTTTTATTGATTTTTTTACAGAGAGTAAGGGAGAGGGATAGAGAGTCAGAAACATCGATGAGAGAGAAGCATCGATCAGCTGCCTCCTGCACACCCCCCACCGGGGATATGCCCACAACCAAGGCACATGCCCTTGACTGGAATCAAACCCGGGACCCTCGAGTCCGCAGGCTGATACTCTATCCACTGAGCCAAACCCGTCAGGGCTATTGTGTAAAATATTACAAAGAGTAGTACATATGTCTCTTTTTCCCCCCCCTCCCTTGACCTTCCCCCAGCCTCCCCTGCCCTCCAGTGTTTTGTGTCCATTGGTTATGCCTATATGCATGCATATAAATCCTTTGGTTGATCTCTTGCCCCCCCCTCTCCCACCCCAACCCTCTTTGGCCTTCCTGCTGTAATTTGACAAGCACATCAGGGCTATTTATCCCTAATTTGTGTCACTACATGATTTTGCATGGAAATACTTGAAGGTTCTGATTGAAATATGAAGAGAAATCTTTCAAATTCCAGTTAATCTGGAAAAAAATGCTAATGGGGAGGATTTATATTGTTCAGAACTTTAAGGCAGGGTTCTTTAACATGGACTGACATCAGAAAGCGGCTCTGAGCCAGACAGGTGAGTGGCAGAAAGTGAGCATGGATGGCATGTGTCGCTGGAGTGGCAGGCAGGGCATGCCATGCCAGCTGTGCCACGGAGTGGAGTCATTGAACCCTTTTACACTTAATACACCTGAGAGCTGTGTGAGGATTAAACAAAAGGATGTACTCAGAGTGTTTAAATAGTTCCTAGGACATAATAAATGCTCACATAGTAAATGTCATCATCAGCATAATCACCAACTCAAAGCGAATCCTAGTTTCCATAACAAGAGTAACTACAAGTATCACAACTCTACTTTATCCAAGAGCCATGAGACTGGGCAGTGAACTCAATTTTAATACGTATACATATGAAATATAAAGGAATGCTATAAAAAGTCATACACATTTTGGTTAAAATAAAATATCCGTCCCTTTCTGCTGGAGACCAGTCATTGTCACTTAGTAGAGAAATGTGCTGAAGGCTGGTCGACCTTAATTCCCCTGAATAGTGGGGGAGCTATTCACCCATCGTTTAGATGGAGACTTTTGATAGTTAAAGCAGCCCTCCACCTCTGTTACTGATATGTAAATTCTTGTTGCCTCTTTGTTGTTGGAGTTTCATGCCCTTAGGTTAAGGATGTGGTTGTTTTCCCCTTTGCCTTAATAAAAGCTTTGAGCAAGGCCGGTGTGGTGGGCAATCTTACCCACTAGTGGAAAGATGCCACGCCTGGTCCCCATTATTCTAAATTAATTTTCTTCTAGTCTCTCTCTCTGCATTTTGCATGCAGCCTCCTCCAGAACAGGAACCCTGAACCACGCGGGACGTGTAAGGGGCTCCCGCACCTTCCTACATAGTTTTTGGGTAAGTTCACAGCTGTATATACCAGCTCTGTTTAAAGCTATAATTTTAATCTCCATTTATAGATAAATGGAACACAGATTCAATTAATAATGAATCACAGTGGTTTCTAGCTCAGCAAATAGAACCCAATTACCAATATAAATTCTGAGAAAAGTTCTTTGATTTGTAACAGCACAGAGCACATCACAGCATCTGGGGTAAGTGACTGAGTCCTCTGCGCCCACATCAGCGGCCGGTGACACAGGCAGTGATGTCCCTGTTACTCATGGATTAGAAGGGATATACTGTACACAGCCTTCTCTGAAGGAAACAAGAGTGTCCGTGACAGATTGTTCTCTGGCCTTAACTTTCAGCATAAACAGAGGACAGATGGGTAAGCCAGACTCAAGAGGGGACTGGGGAAAACAGAGTGAGAGGGTTCCCAAGGCACCTGTGATGGCGAGCGCCTCCTGTACTACTCAAGTCGCCTTTCGTGATCCTAACGATGATTCTTCTGTTCCAGGTTTAGCGGGTGCCCATCAGGCACCTGGGCTCTAGGGACCCACCCTGCCCAGTGCTCGCCTCTCCACCACGCCCAGCACCAGCTCTGCGATTAGTTGAGCTTGGGCGTCCCTGCCTCTCCCTCCTTCCTCCGGTGCTGCTGAAGCGGCCCTCTGCTCCTGTGATCTGCCCCACCACTTCCGAGCTGTGTGACCTTGGACAGATGACCTAATCCTGAGCTTCACTCTTCTCATCATAAATGCCGGGAGGCCCGCGTATGAGACCACAGGCCATTCCCTCTCGTAGAGGTTCTCCGCACCCCAAGGTTGAGAACCGGTGCCTGAGGCTGAGGGCTCGGCTAAGGGTCTTCCTCTTCCCTGCTCCTTTCTGGCCTTCTCCAGTGGTAGCTGAGACCCCGAGGAAAGCCTTTGGGAGGCGGGCAGCAGAGTACAGGGCGAAGGGCGCACAAGGAGCTCAGGCAGCTGGGTTCACCCCCTGCCGCTGCGGGACCTCAGGCAGGGCTCTACACGCAAAGCTGTATTTGTGCCAGCACTTGTGCGGTTCAAACAAGGTCACTTAAACAAAGCTCGGCGAGAATGGGCGTGCAGTAAGTGCTCAACACCCGCTGGTGCGCCTGTGATTTTAAAGAAGAGCGAGCGCTCTGCTTCACACAGGCCAGTGCTTTCTGTGTGGAGGTGATGCAGCGGCAGAGGGAGACAAGCCAGTGAATCCCCGGGTGGTGGCAGACAGGAGCGGGGACTGGCCGCTGGCCCGGCCCGGGAAGTTGCTGCTGGAGCCTTACCTCAGCAAGTGGTGGGCCAGCAGCCAGCCACACTGAAAGGTGAGGGAGGGAGGCCTGATGGACTCGGTCCCCCCAGGTCCCCCCAGAGACACAATGTGCTCAGAGGTTCAGCCCCTGGCACTTCTGGGCTCCGCTGGCTCCTGTGTGGGAGCCTCGTCACCAATCACATTGCCATTCCCGGGGGGTGCAGCCCAGGCTCCAAGCCTCTACTCTGCTCATCATCACCCCTGAGCTCCAGGCCCCACCTGGGAGGCGCCAGCCAACTTCAAACCTCATGCGGCAGCACGTTTATTCTCAACACATGGTCCACATGAAATAGGCTCCATTTTCTGCTTGAGTTTCTATACCAATATGCCCACCATTTAGACGAGCTGTGCATCTGGGTACATAGAAGGTAACATCTCTCGGACTCTCACCCATAGACCTCTGTTCCAGGTGGCTGTTCTCTCAATGAGAGACGCCACACAGGCAAGTGCACACACCCTGCCATTAAAATCCACCTACCGCTTTTTTAACTTGAATGGTAATTTCAACAAAACCACCTAAGATCCATTTTTTTTTTTTTTTTTTTGGTAGGAAATTCAACATCAATTCTACATTTTCTCCACTGAGAGGGAATTTTTAACTTAAAAGAGAGTATCTAGTGCTAACATAACCCTTGTCTTAAGAGGCCCTCTGGGCAAGTGTTACAGAGCCTTCTTATAACCGAGCCCCTGCTAGCCCACAAGGCGCTGGGTTCTAAGCACTAATTAGCCTACTGTTTCAAGACTATATGTTGAACATGGTAATATTACTTTCCTTAGAACAGTGGTTCTCAACCTTCTGGCCCTTTAAATACAGTTCCTCATGTTGTGACCCAACCATAAAATTATCTTCGTAGCTACTTCATAACTGTAATGTTGCTACTGTTATGAATCGTAATATAAATATCTGATATGCAGGATGGTCTTGGGGGAACCCTGTGAAAGGGTTATCTGACTGCCAAAGGGGTCACGACCCACAGGTTGAGAACCTCTGCCTTAGAACATCTGTCAGGGAAACAAGGAAATAATACACAAGATTGCTGTTAAACAGAATGGAATGTAGACAAACATGGAAGCAAACATAAATTCAATGGTTTGCCCTAATATGACTAATTCACCGCCACTTTATGTTCTGCTTTGCTATAATATCATTCCAGGGCAAAATTAGTGTTCTTAATTCATACATCACCATCAGCCCAATTAAAATCAGCTTAAAGGGATAATTACACAGAACCATTGTAAGTCAGATAAAATTAGAAGATATTTAAAAAAACCCCACAAGCATTATAACTATCTTCAATCACTCTGCCATATTTGGTCTATAAAACATTCATGCTCACTTTACCCAATTCGCACATTTCTTCACTGTTCCTTACCCGTGATGCGTCTCCCTCCTGCTTAATCATATCCATTCCAGGCAGCTGGTTTGAGAAAAGGCTGCCTCCCCTCAGAGCAGGATCATTAACCTGAGGGCAACAAGACCCAACCATAAAATTATTTTCGTTGCTAGTTCATAATGGTAATGTTGCTACTGTTATGAATCGTAATGTAAATATCTGCTATGCAAGATGGTCTTAGGCGACCCCCATGAAAGGGTCATTCGATCGCCAAAGGGGTCACCACCCACAGGTTGAGAACCGCTGCCTTAGAACGACTTAGGACAACAGGTATTCTTAGTGGGACGTCCAGAAGTGTAGTGGGGAACAACCCACCATAAACCTTCCTCTTGCTGGAATTTAGGAGTAAATGATGGGGAAAGAGGACTATGTAAAAATGGTGGTCCTCTATCGTATGGAGAAACATGAAAATAAATATGTTAATAAAATAGCTGCAGGCAAATTACATTTTATTTGTATTCTGTATAGAAATTTAATAGAGATGATCATATTAGAAACATTTTCATATCATTTCATGTTCATTTTGGGGGCTGAATTAGACTAAAGACTCATATTTGGGACTTCGAAGACATCCAAAAGGTTCCTCATATCCTTGGTTACTCAGGCAAATTATAGATTAGTGAGAGCCAGTGTGAATATCCAAAACAGAGCTGAATTTGGGGACTCCTCCAAGGCTAAGTGAGCTGATCATTAGCATTTGTACATGTCTTTTACAAATGACGAAGTCAATGTACAAATGCTGAGAGAGGATTTTGTCATGAGGTACACACTGTAGCTGTGTTTCGGGGGCTTCCAAAATAACTGTGATATCTGAAAGGCTGAAATCGATGCCAACGTTTCAGAGCAATCTGGACTATCACAAATGCATCCATTACACTTGGGTAGGCTGAGTAGGACCCACCTAGATTAGGCCATCTCAGCGGTCCTCACTTCTCCTAGAAAGCAAATCAGGAACCACTAGTGGCCCATTTTTATAGAAAACTCAACATCTACACTACATCTCATGCACCACTACGAATTTTTATTAATATCTTCTTATGGAATAAAATACCGAGACATTGCAAAATTATGTCAATTTTCAGTAAATTGTGGTTTATCAACCACAGAATGAAATAGACCTAATCCAACTTAATCTTCAGCTTCACCAACTGTGATCTAACTGAAATTCATAGGGCTGTCAATGGCTTATTGTGTAAATCATTTAAACTTTCCCTGACTTGATTTCTCCAGGGTCCTTGCCACATCTATACTTTGAATGAATGACTAAAGAGTAGAACGCCAAGCATTTTGTGCCCCTTAAAAATAAGATTTCCTATAAGTACAATTTAAAACTGATTAACCCACACCTTTACCTCTGGCTCAGCCTTATCCAGTTTTTTGAGTCCCAAGCCGGCTCCTGAGATACCAGATGCTTTGAGTCTCTTCCTCACCAGTGAAGCTGGTGTATACTTTTGGAGTGGGAGAACCGTTTCAATGTTATTCAACACAAAACAGCACCATTAAAAAAATAATGACAAGAAAACTATGGCACCCACATCAAAAGATGACAGAACTAGTTTTGGGTCACCCTATCAGCCTCCTTGCAGGAGTGAAGTATCATTTAAAGCTAATTGAATGGCAGGTAGCTTGGCCTTTGATTCATCTGGTTTTATATTTAGAAAAAAAAAATCAGTTCTTAAACTAAAAATCCAAATAAAGCTATTTAGAAAGCACATTCACCATTCCATGTTCAGAGATTCATTTTAGCTATTGCTAAATTCATCAAATAAGAGAAAAACTTAAATGACAAGAAAGTTAAGAAATGTTTTCAAAGATGCTTGAGCAATCAGAAATTCTTTGATGTCTATTTTGTCATTAACAAGTATTCCTGATAATTGCACTAACATAGGTGAAAAAACACTCCTCAAAATAAATGTGGGAGTTGACAGCAGATGCTGAGTACAAGGGAAGAGTCACTGAAATCAAGAAACAGACAAAACGTGATGATCGGAGGACACGGGCTCCTCAGGGTACTCACCTGCTCGGGACCCATGGAGGACAGCCCTGACGTAGGCACGGAGGTCACTGAGGTCATGCTGATCTGTCCTGTCATCTGGTTCATGTTGCTCATCCCACCTGTGTTGGTCGCCATGGATACATTGATGTTCATATTGTTATTGTACATGCTGGTGTTTGCTTGCTGCCCAAAGTGAGGTGGGGACTGCTGTGAAAACATGCTGGAATGCAATGAAAAGATGACAATGTCAGTGCCCAGTGCAAACAGAAAGGCAGCTTGGAGCACTTGCTCCTCCGGCATTTACTTCAGAGTGAAGAAACCTAAGCGGAGAGAACCCAGGGTGGGACAGCCAGCAGGTGCTGAGGTCAGAAACAGCAGGGCCACAGGGGGATGGTCTGGAAGGTGGTTTCCCATTTTTGTGTCTGTACTGGACAAGCTTTGCGCTTGTTCCCTTTTCTTACACGCACTGGTAAGGATGGCTTCCAGGGCCTGCCTTCTTCAGCAGTTTCATAAACTGGCTGTCTGCTACCTTCTTAGGGGGCTCCTTTTACTTCCAAGGAAAAAACTTCAGACTAAGCTTTTTCAAATTCTGGGACTTCTGCCCTAGAAAAAGCAAGCTGGCTTACTCAGCAGTTTATTTGGTATCACTTGCTTGTGAAAAGGAGTTAAGAAAACCACAGAAGAGAGACTTGTGGTCTACAGAAAGCTACCCTGGTGATCATTTATATAAAAAAGACACAGAAACACAGCATACCTGTTCCCACCCATAGACCCCTGTGCCCATCCGTTCATGTCAGAGGAGGCCTGATAGGCGGGGCTGGCCTGGGGCTGCTGCAGCATGGGGCTCTGCGTGTGCGCCATTCGGGGTGACATCAGAGGGCTCTGGGGTGTGGTAGCCCCAGTAAAACCGGGATCAGGTTGCTGACTTATTCCTTAAAAACAAAATAGAAATCCAAAGGAGACTGTTAGTTTGACTGTAGTGACTAGGGAAAAAGAAAGAGAGCATTCAAGTTAAATACACACAGAAAATTACTTTCAAATATCTGCTCATGTACTGGTTAATTACATATATTTAAAAAATATTCCAGTGGGATAAAATGTATGAAGAAAAATATTTCTCTGTCTTAATTCTCAGTAGCTACAGGGGTGCCTAGGAACCATATTAACTATCATGGCTAGAGGTAGAGAGAGAAAATATTATTTCCCCCATAAACCTTTCCAAATCAAGAACAATTACATATATATTTCTCTTTAATCTGAAATAGTCTTTAAATTTTTAATAGTCACTACAAGCACTGTTTAAACAGAATTAAAGTTTCACAATATAGAAAAAGTCAACATATTTGAATAATTTTTTACTGAGCTAATGTCATTCTCTATGAGGCAGATGCATTTTTGCAAATAAGCAACTGCATTCCAGGTGAGCTCATCTGTCTTCAGGAAGGGCTGGATGGTACTGCAGTCTAGCCAAGACTAGCAGGAAAAGGGAAACAGCTCAATGCAAGCTTCTTGCTCAGTTCAGAAGCAAACGGCATTTAGACTAAGTGGGGGGGAAATGTTGAGAAGACTATTCTAAGTTATCAAAAAGGAAATAGAGGAGAGGAGCTTGGAAACAAAGGAGACAACTTCTCGGGAAATTTAAGGGGTGATGTTGAGATAAGCAGGTTTTTGCCTGGAAGACATGTAAAACATGCATATTTAATCAATATTTAAATTAGCTATAAAGGAAAAGTTGAAGATCACACAGGAAAAAGCTGCACATTATCTTTCCGTTTTTTTTTTTAGTGTTTTTTTTTTGGTTTGTTTTTAAGAAACACAAATACTTGATAGTTACTTATAGATAAAGCTGGCAAAAGATAGGCAGTCATTTTGAATATTAATGTAAGCACTTACTTTTGACAATAATTTAACTATTAATTGAACTTGACATGCACATGAACATAACATTGATGACACTGCACACTTGCCTCTTAAGGCTGACCCAACAAATCAATATGAAGAAAACCAAGAGGCCTTCCATTGTGGTTCCTGTATAGCATCTCTCAAGGATTATCTATTCATTAGAAATCTGGTATAAACTTGAAGTCTTTATTTTTCAAAGTTGTAGAATGTCTCTAATATTTACATTTCTATTTGACTTTCAACATTTTGTGTATGTCTATTGATTTGTTTGAGTCATACTCAGAGGTTCAAATATAAATACATATATATCCACCCGTGTTTACAGACACATACATAAACACACAGATCCACACGCGCACACACACGACCGGTGGATGCACTGTACACACTCACACTGACTTCGGTCATTCTTAAAGGAAGACCTGCACTCAGAGAAAAGGTGGTACCTGAGCTGAGAGCCTGGAAGGTACTGTGCTGGACCTGGGGACTCCTGACAGGCCCCAGCTGTCCTCCCAGGTTGCCTAGCATTCCCTGGTTAGCCAGAGCCATCTGGGAGCCATGCAAGGAGCTGTGAGAGAGGAGCTGTGACCCAGGACTGGGGGACACTGGGGAGAAAGGACTGGAGAAAGGTGGTGGGGATGTAAGTCCAGTACCGTAGTTTGGAGGAAATGGAAACTGCTGTGCATTTGCCTGGGGGACCCGGGGGTTGCTCATAGTTGCGGGCATCCCACTAGGAGCCACCATGCTTGATGTCATATTCAACCCTTGGCCTCTCATCATCAAAGTCCTTTGCTGAACTTGCTGTTGCTGATGCATCTGTCTCTGGCGGAGATGCTGGTTCAGGATCTCCCGCTGCCTCTGGGCCAGCATCTGGGCATTAATAGGTGCCTGAAACGGGGGCAGCACAGGGTGGAAAACATTGGAGTAGACACAGGTTGAAAAACAAAGTGTATATTAGAAATAGGATTAAAAAAATGGTACAGCCTCGTGCAAAATTATTTGGAGAATACATTTACATGGAAAGGACACTGTAGAGCTGAACAACTACTGGTGGTTAAGAATGTGAGCTTCTAAGTTCTGCAGAGATGATTATTCCAAAACGTGCCATGGCGTACACAGGTAAGCCCCATGTTGCACACAGGTAAGCCCAATGCGAGCACCAATTAAATGGAGGCTCTAAGTGAGAGGACCTCACGGTAAGTCCAGTCCCTCCTGTAGAGGACTCTGACATCAACTTTGAGAATGGCAATTCAGAGTCTCATTCAAGTCCAAAGGGGAAACCAAGTCACTGTGCCAGAGGGTTCCTGAAGCCTTCAGAAAAGGCTGAGCAGAGGCCGGGGGGAGAGGGGGGGACAGGTGACGGGAAGAGATGCCAGCACTTGGGGGCCCCCACGATATACAGCCGACCCTCATGATTCGTGGATTCCTTATCTGTGCACTCCCTTCCTCACTAAGACCGATTTGTATCCCAAATCAACATTCCCAGCACTGCTGTCATTTACAGACACGTGCAAAGCAGTGGATAATTTGAGACACCCCCGTGCCTGCTCCCTCCTGACTCCGCCTTCTGGTTCCCACCCTCAGACTGCATTAGGTGAGTTACAGGACTATTGGCTGTGAGTTCAATGTCAAAGACTGAACAATACATATTAAATAAGCGGTTTTCAATTGGAAACACAGGTCATGTATTGCTTGGTTGCTGAAAATGTTGTGATCAGAGGCTCATAGGAACCTAACCCGCTACTTCTCCTAGGAGCAGTAGTTCTGTGTCTGCTAATTCTTGCTTGCAATAACTTTATGGAACACAGCATGTGAATAATGGAATTGCCTGCAGCTGCAATAACAATGGTAATGGTTAAGAGGAACCACGGAGGATGACTGGATGATGTTACAGATCCCCTGCGGTCGTCAGAACATCTGGCATCAAGTTACCTCACGTGGGGCATCAAGGGGGGAGGAATGGAAGCTGATGGCGGGCTGCCCCTTACCTGTGTTGGTACTCCAGGCCTCAGAGTCAGGTTGGACACATTGGACACATTGCTCATTTGGTTCATAAGGGGCTGGCGATTCTAAATGGATACACATAGGCATCAGCACATTAAAAAACCCCTATGTATTTTATTTCAAATCACCTTCCTAACGAAATCACTTTCCATCCAACATCTGCCTGCTGCCAGACACTGAAGCCCTGGGCTAGTTTTGAATGAGGTGTCACATTGCTTATAACTGTGAAATTATTTTGGAAAACAACGGTTCGAAAGGGAGAAAGGGAGGAGAATGACCAGAAAAGGAGGCCAAGAGGAAGACTAGAAAAAGGCAGGTGCTCATCACTCAGGGAACAAAAGGGGATTGGAAAGCCCGCAACATGATTACCTGCTGTATTACAGAAATCTGCTGACAGGGACCATTCTGTCATAGATAACGCTCCTGACAGGAGCAGCTGGTGTTCTGAGTGTTGAGTTTGGGTTTGGAACTGTGCTGAGTACCTTAAATCTACATATACCGCTCTGTACTGTACAACAAGCCCATTTTACAGAATAAAAACTGAGGCTCAGAGAGCTCAAGGTTAGACCATTAGTAAAGAATGGAGTTAGGGTATGAAAGGATAGCTACTCTGTACTGGAATTAGTGGAGGAGAAAAAAAGAAAGGAGTAGAAAGGAGTATGAAAATCATAGGATCATCTTGGATAAGTTTTCACCCTCCTAGAAAGCATGGAATGAGATGAAAGGCATCCAAAGGACACACAATTACTGCTCCATCTGACATCTGCCTTCCTGTGCCACCCAACCTTCACCCTCCACCCTCCACCCCAGGCTTCCAGGCACTCACAGAGCACGTACCTGCTGTGCTTGGAGGCGATGCTGCAGTTGGAGCCTCAGCTGATTCGGCTGGTTCTGCACCAGGCCTGTGGGCCTGAGGCTGGGTCTGGGCTGCATGCGGAGTGTGGCGTAACTAGGCCGCTGCCCCATGCTGTGGAAGTTGGGGTCCTGCATGGGAGAATAGCTCCCCTGGGCCATCTGGGCCTGAGACGCGTACTGCTGGGGGAAGACAGGCGCCTTCTGCTCCAGCATCATGTTGGAGTCCTGGCTCGAGAACTGGTCCGGATCGACTGCCTGGCTCTGAAGGGAAGACGCAAGAAACAAACAAAGAAATAAAGAAACTAATGACAGCAGAAGGAACGTATGGCTGATTTCTCTCACTGTCAGAGATTTGAAGCCTTTTATACTGTCCTCACTACACAAAGGTACTTTTAGCTTGACTTCACTTTTCTTTCTAGGAAAGCCTTTATGTGGGGCGGGAAGCCAGGGTCAGGCGTGACGTCCCCGTCACTTCTTCCCAGGGAAGGGACCCACAGGCCACGACTACGAAAGCTGCCTACTCACTCCACCAAGATACTTATTGACCTGGACTTTCAACGCGCCTGTTTCATGTTTTCTTGATAGATTATTCATACCTGCACAGTTCATTTCAATGAACAACCACCTTGGTATCTAGTTGGGATCAGCAGTGTTGCGGTCCCCATCATCGTTATTCCCATTTTGCATATAATGAAACTGAGACTTGGAGAGGTCAAACAAATTGCAAGAAGCCAACCTGGGTTCCAGTCCAGTCTGTGACTTAGAGGACCTGAGCTACTCACCACTATGATACACTGCCTTTATTTTATTTTAAAAAAAATCTTTATTGATTTCAGAGGGGGAGTAAGATGGAGAGAGAGAGAAACATTGGTCGGTTGCCTCCTGTATGTACCCTGACCAGGAATCGAATCTGCGACGTTTTTTTCTTGTTTTTTTTTTTTTTTTAAATCTTTATTGTTCACATTATTACACTTGTTCCTCTTTTTTCCCCCCATAACTCCCCTCCTCCCAGTTCCCACACTCATCCATAGGTGTATGATTTTTGTCCAGTCTCTTCCTACACCTGACACACCTTTCCCCCTGAGAATTGTCAGTCCACTCCCTTTCTATGCTCCTGATTCTATTCTATTCACCAGTTTATTCTGTTCATCAGATTTTTTTATTCACTTGATTTTTAGGTTCACTTGTTGATAGATATGCATTTGTTGTTCATAATTTTTATCTTTACTTTTTCTTCTTCCTCTTCTCAAAGGATACCTTTCAGCATTTCATATAATACTGGTTGGGTGGTGATGAACTCTTTTAGCTTTTTCTTGTCTGTGAAGCTCTTTATCTGACCTTCAATTCTGAATGATAGCTTTGCTGGGTAAAGTAATCTTGGTTGTAGGTTCTTATTATTCATCACTTTGAATATTTCTTGCCACTCCCTTCTGGCCTGCAAAGTTTCTGTTGAGAAATCAGCTGACAGTCGTATGGGTGCCCCCTTTTAGATAACTGACTGTTTTTCTCTTGCTGCTTTTAAGATTCCCTCTTTGTCTTTTGCCCTTGGCATTTTAATTATGATGTATCTTGGTGTGGTCCTTCTTGGATTCCTTTTGTTTGGGGTTCTCTGCGCTTCTTCAACTTGTAAGTCCCTTTCTTTTATGAGGTAGGGGAAGTTTTCTGTCATTATTTCTTCAAATAGGTTTTTAATATCTTGCCCTTTCTCTTCTTCTGGCACCCCTATAATTCTGATGTTGTTATGCTTGAAGTTGTCCCAGAGGCTCCTTACACTATCTTCATATTTTTAGATTATTATTATTATTTTTGCTTTTCCAATTGGGTGTCTTTTGCTTCTTCGTATTTCAGATCTTTGACTTGATTCTTGCGATCCTCTAGTCTGCTGTTGGATCTCTGTATAGTATTCTTTATTTCAGTCAGTGTATGCTTAATTTCTAACTGGCCCTTTTTCATATCCTCGAGGGTCTCACTAAATTTATCGGCAGTCTCTGGAAAATTCTTGAAAAACATTATAACTGTGGTTTTGAACTCTATATCCAGTCATTTGCTTTCCTCCATTTCTGTCATTTGTGATCTGTTTCTTTGTCTCCACATTTTGGCTGCTTCCCTGCATCTATCGCGGGAGAACTTCTGTGCTGGAGACACCCTTACAGGGCAAGACTTGCTTCAGTGGGGCTTTGGTGCTCACTGAGTCTGCCCCCTGAGTGTGTCCCTTTTGGATTTGAGGAGTTGTAATCTGGGTGGTCCCACTCTGACCACTGGGTACACTGGCTCTTGGAACTCTAAGGAGATGCTATTTTAGCTTCTGCCTGAGGCTACCCAGCCTTTTATATGCAAAAGCCTCTTCATGCAGCTTGGGTGGGGCAGGGTCTTGGGGAATCAATAGGGCAGAGCAGACAGCTATGGCTGATTCTCAGCCCTGCCCCAAGAGGCACCAGGTCTTAGTGTCCCTCGGCACCACCGAGAGAAAGCCTCCCAGTGCCAGACAGTCCAGCTTCTCCCCGTATGAGTCTGGGTCCCCAGAAACTCGCCCGGAACTGGAGTTCAGAGCTGTTGGGAGCTTGTGACTCCCTCAAGATTGAAAAGGACAATCGTGTATTCAGTTGCCAGCTCTTTCTGAGAGCCCTTTCCACGGTCCGTACCTCTGCACTTTATTTCCACACCTCCTCTGAGTCTCGGTCTCTAGTTGTAGAATTTCCACTCAGCCAGCCTTCCTGTGGGTCTTGGGTGGTGTCCGTTTTTTCTTTTTGTTGTGGTTTTGAGGCAGCAATTCTAGATGTTTACCTATGCCGCCATCTTCGACCTCTTTTTTTTTTTTTTTTAAATAATTTTTATCATAAACCTGAGCAGAGGAGAGCAAGTGATTGGCAGGTTGGTGAATAAGAATCTCCCCAAACTTATCAAAGCATAATGTGAGTACCACTATGTCTCTGAAAGAGGTAGCACTTCCTAGCTGAGAAGAGGTGCCCTGGATGAATCAGGTCCATTTTTTAGTCATAGAGAAATGAATGAAGACACTGCCAAGAGCTTGGAGGAACCATGATTACTTCAAGCAAAAGTGAGAACACAGAATACATTCCCCTGAGCACCTGGGGATGATGACCTTTGCACACTCCTCAGGTGAGCCAAGTGTTAGAGGTGAAACCTCTTCAGTGATAAACACTCTTCAGTGAAACCTCTTCAGTGATAAACAGTGACATCATTTGGGTCGTAGGCCTGGGCACGTTAGCAAGTACAATGAATCTGCGACCTTTTGGTGCACAGGAAGATGTTCTAACCAACGAGCCACACCGACCAGGGCTCCATGATAGTTTTGAAAATATGGATGGATCTTTGTGGAGGAAACCATTCATTGTCGAATTACTATTCTAACAAATCCACAAACTCCTCAGAACTTTAAATATCTGCCCATCTTTAGTTCTGGCTGGTGTGGCAATTGTTTGGGAATCATCTTGTGCACCAAAAGGCTGCTGGTTTGATCCCTGGTCAGGGCTCATGCCAGGGTTGCGGCTTAATCCTTGGTAGGGGGTGTGCAGGAGGCAACCAGTGGGTATTTCCCTCACACATCCGTTTTTCTCTCCCCCTCTCCCTCTTTCTTTAAAAATCAATTAAAAAATAAATATGTATTTGCCCAACGTTAACAGAGAGAACATTTAATTTCATTTTCAAAGAAAACACATTTCTGATGAGTACAAATAAAGTCCACTACTACTTCACATTTCCCAGCCCACCTACTAATGAGCACATTTCCATAATTCAGTTTAATATGATATAACGATGGTGACAAAATAGAAATAATACAAAGAAATGGAAAAAATAAGACTTAAATATTAAATGATGAAACGACACCAGCTTTGATAAAAACAATGCAGTCAGCAAACCCCAGGATCACATTTTTAAATGTCACTGAGACAAAACTCAAGGACAACAACACTGAATGCTGAATTCTAACTACCACCCAAGGCAAAGCCAGCAGCCACACAGGAAATAGTTAAACTCCATTTTCCTTTCTTGCTATATTTCAAGTTATATCAAGTCATTTCTTTCCATTTTGCTGTTCTCAGTATGAATTGACAAGTCTGAACTCCCACTTATGTCTGCGAACTGTGGGGATTATGACGAGACTGTTTTTAATGCTTCAGAAGTCTCCAATGACTGCACCCCTTCATCGCAGATCTCATGACACGTCAGACATGTAAAAAGTCGACTCGACACTGGGAGGTACTTTTTAGTAACAAGAAACAAAGATGATTCATGCTGCTAAGAGAGGAAGACAGAAACACGACCATGATCATTTTTCTGGGTTCCTCCTTATACAGTAAATCAGGAAGGTGGCTTCACACCAATTTAGCTAGGTAGCCAGCTTCAGAAAGGCTATGTTATTTCATGAGACTGTGCTATGATATTATTTATAATTAATTATAATTTATGATAGTACTGCTATAAAGTAATCTTACAGCAGATCTTACTTTAAGTTACCAACTAATTACCAGGAGGCAGGAAGGTAACTGAGTACACTAAAATTGGTTAACTTCTTTATGTTTCCACTTATGCGTAAATATCCTAAATATTGTTGTGGGTTAAACCCACGCAAAGGTCAAAATGATTAATGAGTTACAGCAATCTCTAAATTGACTTCTGTTACCATATGTGCAAAGTATTCTTTTAGAACAAATAGCTTCCTATCATTGGCCCATAAACGTAAGATTCATATGGTGATCATGGATACTGGGTATTTCAGAGAGAAGCATTCAAGGTCATCAGGGCAGCAACGTTCCATTCTGCATGTCCCTCCCTGTCGTTAGGTGGGCTGGACCTGTGTTTCTGCCTCTCAGCTGAATAACCCAAATGCTATATAAAGCTCATTTCCAGTGTTTCCCATTCTTGGGCCGGAGTTTATGAGGGAATCACAAGGAGAGGGGGAGAAAGAAGACAGAGCTAGGGTGGCATGAAGTGGCAAGGTATTCTAAAAGGCAGACTGCAGATTATCTGTATGCAAAAGGAAACAAACATCTCTGCCCTTGAGATGCTCAGCCCCGCCAGCTCCGCCTGCACGTACCTGGCTGACCAGTTCGGGTATTCCCAAAGCTCTGTCGATCTCCTCCAGGCCATCAAAGTTCCGCAAGGCCAGGTAGAGCTGGTCCAGGAGGGCGCCCTCGTCGCTGGGAGACTCGGCGGCAGGGTGTGGGCATAGCAGGTCATCGGGGGAACTGCCGAACGGCTGCCTGCAAAGACAAGACTTTGGCTTGGGTCCGTGGAAAAGCTAGCTGATTGCAGAACATAGTTATTCCTTAAGGACTGAAGTCTCAGTTGACTTCTAGGCTCTTTGTAGTAAAATACAGTACCAGCTGGACACAGAACAAAATGACCTGTACGAGTCCAGGGCCCACCTGGCCATTAATGTTTCCACAAATGGACGCTGACCCCACAAGCACATATATATTTATTTTGCACTGAAGTGGTCAAAGGACTTTTCCTGAACTTTACTAGGAAAGTCTGATTGATTGCATAGTCTTATTTCATGGCAGGCTGTGCTGACCCACCCAGAGAGGCTAGAGCATGAGAGGCATATAAAAGCCACATGAACTTCTGAACTCGGCTGTCGCCAGACTAAAACTCACTGGACTAACAGGACCCTTCTTAGTCACCCTTAAGCAGGACTCGGAAACATGAAAGCCCTCCCGAGTTAGCCAAGAGAGGCCGATCATGAACCGGTAAAGTATGTTTGTTAATCTTTATGGTAACAGATGATAAAACCATAATATTAAACTCCAAATTCTATGGTATATAAAACTCCCATAATTGAAATTAACTGACAAATTGGGGGAGATTTTTAAAAAGAGCTTCTGAGTCACTTTAACACCAATGGGGAAGTGATACTTATCTTTTCAAAATAATCTAAATTTGTACCCTTTGAGTTACTATATGATGTCTTGGAGGAAATAAGTTTACAGGTGAGTAACTTCATTGTTAAGTGAACACAGATTCATCAAGGGATGAAGCTGCCTCTTTAGCCCAGTTGAACACACCATATTTTCTGAAAATAGCTGAATATGCCACATTGGCCTAGAACCCAGAAACCCTGAAATGCTGATTAAAGCCAACAATTTCAAAAAGTTGTAACAACACAGTACATTAGAAATAATCTAGACTCCCCACTGAACCCTAGTTACTGGGAAAGAAAAGCACCCATTAAGTGTTCCTTGAGGATACCCCTTACCTCCTGTCCCTGGCTTCAAGCCTGCCGCCCCACTACCTCCGAGGCACTGGACCCAGTTAAAGGACATAGTAGGACCTCACATGAGCTACCAGCAGTTACACACATGCACCAGCCACTCAGGCTCCCATCCACACTGTCAGCCTCTGCTCTCACTGGGGACTCTCTGCACCCGCCTCCTCTCACCACCATTGCTGTGGTTCTTGGTAAACAGCAGGCACTGAAATAGCTCCCCCACGGCCGATACCTTCCCAGAACTCACGTTTAAACAAAAGTGTGATCCGATCACTCCTCACCGCTGCTTAGAGAGGGGAGGGAGGAGCAACCAGGAGAAAACCACAGGACTGCATGTCATGGCGGCAAAGGCAGAAGGAAATGCCTGAGGAGTGACCAACATCTGGATGTGGTAAACTTCACACAAAAAGAGCTCAAGTCAGTCAGCCAGAGTGGACACTGGCTCTGTACCAGGTCTCTTAGGCTGAGTCCTCATTCCCCAAAGAGGTTATCCACTGGGGCATTCAAGTATTTCCTTTGTCTAGCTTTATTTCAAAATTTTCAACTCCCATTTCTCCAGAAGTTTCATTCCTATACACTCCCCGGCCCCTCATCTCTTCACGGTGATAGGCTCATGGGAAACCATACCATTACCCTCACTTGTCTCACGCATTCTCAAAGTCCTACAAAAAAGTAGCAGCTACTACATGATGAGAAACAGTCAACACAAGAAACTTTACTCTCACGTACATTTCAAACAACAGAAAACCAAGTTAACTCAAAAATTTGAATTTAATGTGAAAGCAAATCTTTCATGAAAGACAGTGATTCTATTTCAAGAAAAAAACAAACAAACCACTTTGATAAATCCAACAGAAATCTTCAAACAAATCATCTATACATTTTGGACTATATTTCAAACCTCTCTTTTATGTACCAAATGAGTTAAGGAAAAAACATAATGGAAGTACAGAAAATGGAAATTCAGCTACAATCAGTGAGTATGGGGATATGTTAGAGATTTAACATACTGCCTTTTTGAAATATGTACATAAATTAATGCTTGGTTCATAAAACATTAACAAATCCACTCCTAAACAGGTGGGCTGTAAAAATATAAAATGGTGGTGGTGACACGCATAGATAAGATTTTTTTAAAAGCACTTTCTTTCCTTTGGTTTCAAGAGGGATATTGTTAGAACCTGTTTCCATCACCTCTGAGGCTCTATTGCAGTAAGATTAGCTTGAAGTTGGTCATCACTTTCTTCCAAACTCAATTATTTAAAATGAAAACAGTGGGATAAGTGCCTGGAAAGACTGAAATAACTTCTAAGATGGTGAAAATACTTGGTTTTGCTCACACACTTCTTAGACACAGACAGCCGGAGACAGTGACCGAGGAGGGGGCAGCACAGGCCACGTGGAGCCCCAGAACCTGCGTAGCACACCTCACCCTGCATTTGGACTCAGTAAAAACGGAATTCTTTCCTTTTAAACAAACCAATCAAGCAACCAACCAGAACTCTCATCTGTTTGGGCAACTGAAAAATCCTAATTTGGGGCTTAGGATGAGTTCCTCAGAAACTCATCTTTCACATTTCATTCAAAAACAACTATCAGGTATTGGATATTTTTATTGTGTGTAAACTTCCATGGAAATGGGTAGGTTTATTTTATTTTTTACTATTTTTATTTATTTCAGAGAGAGAAAAGGAGAAGGGGAGAGGGAGAGGGAGAGGGAGAGGGAGAGGGAGAGAAACACCAATGATGAAAGAAAATCATTGATTGGCTGCCTCCTGCACTGGGGATCAAGCCTGCAATCCTGGGAATATGCCCTTGACCAGAATCGACCCTGGAACACTTCAGTCTGTAGGCTGAACCAAACCGGCTAGAGCTGGGTGGGTTTTTAATATGCCAAATAAACATATTTAGGAAAGAACAACCCTTCCACACACTGTGAAATTAGACTCAAAGTCTCCCTGTATGTTTTTCCAGCCTCATTGCCACTCACGGTGCAGTGGGAAGACCAGCGGTGCTGGCACCACCTGGGCTTTGTTGGGAAGACGACTCCTGAGCCCACCCAGACCTGCCTTTCAGTGAGACCCCAGAGGCGGCTCACAGGCACAGCGGAGTTTGAAAAAATTTGTTTTGCTGGGCTAGTGTGGCTCAGTGGTTGAGCACTGACTATAAGCCAGGAGGTCACGGTTCCATCCCTGGTCAGGGCACATGCCTAGGTTGTGGGCTTGATCCCTGCTGAGGGGCGTGCAGGAGGCAGCCAGTCAATGATCCTCTCTCATCACTGATGTTTCTATCCCTCTTTCCCCCTCTGAAATCAACAAAAACATATCCCCCTTAGCCAATGGCATACAGCACGTGAGCACCCTTCCTTCTTTAGACGGTTATTAAGCAGTTCCCTTAATATTTTCTTTCACGGCAATAACCAGCTCTTTACTTTTCTCACCAATCCTATTGCTTCCTATCCATATTCACCTTCCGCTATTTTTTTAAAATGTCATTGAATCCTTTATTACTTACTTGACTAAAAGAAAAATGGGCACACACTGCAACCCTGCATCCCAGAGAGGGACTCACTAAGAAACGTGCATTTTTAAGCAGCTCTGGAAATGAGGCCTACCTGTGTGAAGCTCCAGAAACCCTGTTGACTTTCATCATTTGTGCATTTGATAAGAGAATTGTATGATTTGAGACTAGAATAATCCTAGAAAGACATAAACATTCACTCTGCAAAAAGGTCTTCATGGAGCTTCCAAACCCAACTCTTACTTATGAGCCTCAAGGCCAAATTCCTCCAGTTGACGTTTTCTAAGAAGTCTGCTTCCTGGAGAGTAAAGCCTGCCTCCTGTGAAGCCCTACACTACCTCTTGCTCAGGCCCCAGGTCTCCCCGTGCCATAGGCTCTCGCTCACCCAGCTGGCTGGGCAGTGCCATCACTCAGGCCTCAGGTCCCCTGTGCAACACTGGCTTCCAGTGCACTGCTAAAATCCAGTGAGATCATGCAGTAACACAGCTGTGATGTTGCCTTTGCCGGGAATAACACAAAACAAAAGACCGCGATGAGCTGAAACTCAGGCATTCTCTGAGCTATGGGTGATGGGTACGTTTTTATTCATAAAGCAAAGCAAAGTCAAAGAGCTACACTGAGACTGCTGGGCTGAGATGAGGGACCCTGTGGGAGACCCAAGTAAGTAGTGACATCACATCTGGCAGAGACCATTGCAAATTCTTCCTTAATAAAAGTGCCCCCAATTTCAATCCCAGATGTTTCACTAACTTAGATCTGTTATGAACACTCAGTGAAATTACCAGTGTAGTTAGAGAAATAGTTCAATCATTGGATTTAGAACTTCAAGAAATCCAGATATTGAAAGTATTGAATAAAAAAAACTTAGAAATAATGATTAATGTAATATTTAAAGATCTTATATAATAAAAGCCTAGGTGGCGCGATGTTGTCACAAGATGGCCGCCAAAAGATGGCCGCGTGCAGAGTGGAGGTGAGGCCTGGTGGCCGCCCTGCACTGTGAGTCCTGGGGGTCCCGTGACTCCGTGCAGCACAGAGGAGGCTAGTCCTGGCACCTCTGCTGCCTCACACGGAGGGGGCGGGTTGTGGTGGGGGAGGGCAGTTGTGGGCGATCAGGCCTGCAGGGGAGGGAAGTTGGGGGCAATCGGGCCAGCAAGGGAGGGCAGTTGGGGCGATCAGACCAGCAGGGGAGCAGTTAGGTGTCGATCAGGCTGGCAGGGGAGCAGTTAGGGGGAGATCAGGCAGGCAGGCAGAAGCAGTTAAGGGCAATCAGGCAGCCAGGCAGGCGAGCAGTTGGGAGTCAGCAGTCCCAGATTGTGAGAGGGATCCCAGATTAGAGAGGGTGCAGGCCGGGTTGAGGGACATACAGCCCCCACAACACCCCCACTCCCGTGCATGAATTTCATGCACTGGGCCTCTAGTATAAAGATAAAATCACAAAAATAGTCCTAGCTGGTTTGGTTCAACGGATAGAGCGTTGGACTGCAGACCAAAGGGTCTCAGGTTTGATTCTGGCCAAGGACACATGCCCAGGTTGTGGGCTCCATCTCCCCCAGCAGGGATGTGCAGGAGGCGGCCAATCAATGATTCTCTCTCATCGTTGCTGTTTCTATCTCTCTATCTCTCTCCCTTCCTTTCTGAAATTAATAAAAAAAAAAAATTTTTTTTTAAATCACAAAAATAAGCAGAAAGAGGTTATGAAAAATAACAGGGCAAATAAAACTCTTTAGAAATGAGCAAAATATACCAAATACCAGGTAGTATCAATAAACCCACACCTAGACACACTGTAATAAAGCTACAATGCAGCAAGTACAAAGAAATGTTCAAAAGCAATTAGAAAGAAAAGATCACCTAAAAGGAAATGAAAATGATTAGATTGATAATCACAACCAAAAAAACTCAATAAACTTAATCAGACACCATACTCTTTTTCAAAAAACGATTTCAACAGCTTCATGTGTAAAGTCTGAATTTTTCAGTTTGGTCAGGCACCAGCTACTAAAAGGAGAGGACTGACTCGGCACAGGCCTGTGTAAAATCACGTACAGAACTCAGGACGCAGCTCTCCTGGACCGCTGGGGGCTCAGGACTCACCTGCTTTGGCTGGCGAAGGAGGCCTGGTCTATGGGCAGGACACTCTCAGGCCACGGCGCTGTCTGGTTGGGGGGAGCTTGCGGCTGACTGTACTGGGCTCCCCCCATGTTCATCTCTAACTCAGATGGCCCTAGAAAAGGAGAAGACAAAAGTCCAAACATCTTACAACTTGTAATCAGGGAAGGATCTGTTTCTGCTATGTAATACAAAGCAAAACATCTGGATTTTAGAAAATGAAAAAGACAGGAGGAACACTATAATCAGGTGAAAATACGACACTTTTTGTTCTGATACAGAAATACAGACAGTGACTATCAAGGCTAATGACCCGCTTTCCAGGGTGGTGCAGAGCGGCAGCTCTACGCCTCTTCTTGCCCTGAGGACCCTTTATATTTCGTCAGAAAGATTTTGTCTATGTGGGTTGTATCTTACTGAAATTTACTTGGTTGGAAATTAAAATTGGCCAACAGAAAAAATATTACTTCATTTAAAAATCATTATAATAAACCCAGTATATGTTAACACAAACTTTTTTTTGAATGAAAAAACAAACAAAAAAAACCCAAAGCCACCTTTTACTAATGTTGTTTTGCATTTTTGAAAATTGTTTTAATGTCCTGATTGACAGAAGAGTCAGAATTTCCTACTTGCTTCTCCATTCCAGGCCGCGAAGAGAGTGAGGAGGGAAAACAGTGTCTTAGTGTTATTATGAAAATAGTCTGGGCCTGGCAGACCCCCTTCCAAAGGGCGCCAGGGTCCGGCCGCCCTGTGAGAGGCGCTGGTCTGCCTGTGCTCCTGAACCTACTGGGCTCAGTGACTCTCCAGGGAGTACGGGTGGAGCAGAAAGGAGGCCAGTAGCTCAGCCATGTTCATTCTTAATAGCTCTTTTTAAGTTTAAGGCTAATGATGATATGAGCTTTTTAACAATTTTATTGTTATCATTATCTGTAGGCCTGTCTTTCATTACAATAGATTTCCATTATAATCAGAAAAACTGTTAACAGCAAAGCTCAAAAGCCAGGTGCGATGCCCTTCAATGACGAAAGGCTGAGAATAAATTAAATTTCTGGATATAAGGTATTTATTATGATTATTTTTAAATGAAGAAATATGTTTGTTTTTTTTTTAATTTCCCAGTTTAATTTTGCATAGAATTATGGTCAGTTTTTAGCATTTCTCATGCAACCTCCAAAGACAAGAATTTGTATGGGAACCACTCATTAACTTAAAGTAGATTCTCTGTAAAAGGCGCCAGGAATGTCATCTTTCAGAAATAATAATGCCAAGTGCTCTGAGCAATTAAGCAGCTGATTAGGAAGACAGATGCCAGAGGTGGGATGAGGAGTCTGCAACACCTCCTCCAAACACCCATGGCACTTTCCCATCATAAGGTAGCTCCTACTCATGGCACAATATCTAAGTATATGAAACATAAACGTCAACTTATCTGAGTTATGCTAATGTATAAGAGGAAGGTTAATATGTCAATAAAAAATAACCTTGAGTAAGAGCTGCATTGACCATTAATATTTTTTAATAATGGCTTTATTGAGCTATAATTTGGTATATTTACAGATTGTACAACTTCCATGACAATGAATATTCTTATTCTCCTCCAAAGAAACCCAAAGAATGACCATTGGGAGTCACTCCCCATTCTGCCCCCACCCCCAGACCCCCAGTCCTAGGTAAACACTAACCTACTTTCTCTAGAGATTTGCCTATTCTGGACATTTCATATAAAGAGAGTCATGCAATATACCTGACAATTAATTGTTAATAACATGTGAATGTGCCGTAAGACCTGCACCTCCGTGAGGACCCGGGAGAGTAGAGGGCAGTAGAGGGCAGTGGCCCAGGAACCTGCACTTGAAGGTCCTGAGGTGACCCTGATGTTCACGCAGAGTTAGGAACCACTGCTGCATCACTGAAATCTTCTCCAAAACACACCATTTATACGGGACACTCACTGCCCATAGAAGCTAAAATTAGGTCATTTAATGAAAAGAAAGCATCACAAAGGCAGCTGGTTCTCTTAGGTAACTGAAAACCCTTTGAGCTTCTATAGCGAGTTCCAGCAAAAGCCCACTCATGACAGCTTGACATGGGGGACACTAAATGGCAAATTAGGAGCCTGTCTTGGGAGCACTTTTGGAGCTGTGAGTCTAGGAAAGCAGAAGCAAAGCCAGGAGCACCACCTTACCTAGATTCATGACCTGAGACTGAAGCATCTGCCTTTGGCCAGGCTGGCTGCTGGGTCTCATGGGGATGCTGGCGGCTGGATTGCGAATCATCCCTCCTTGGAGCGTCCTGTTCATGGCGCTGGCGGTAGCAGCACAGGTGACTCGCACGGAACTCTGCGGTGCCCACTCCCCAGATGGCATGGTGGGCCGGGCGGCGTTACTACCTATCATCCCTGAAGGCAAGCCAGGGAAGACAGAGACATGCAGAAACTGAAAACATGCTCAGCACGTGTGAACGCCACACAGTCTTACCCTGAGCGAGACAACCAGTCTGCAATACGCAGCTAAGGCCCTCGCTGGGACGGGTGTGGGCCGTTGGCTAAGAAATAGGAATTGGCAATTACTACGAAGTTTTTTACAACACTGACTTGCCACTCTTTATAGTTCGGAAAAGCTGTTAAAATTGTTCCCATATGTACTTAGAAACAGGTGCTGTGGCGTGTGGATAACCCCAACTTCCTTCCTCAGGAAGTGAATCACTTTAGCTGATACACACGTCAATGCTTTACTTTCCAAAAGGGAGGTGAGGCCAAGAGGAACAAGGTAAAAAACTGATCATCGATACTCTGTCACAAACCAAAATCACGGAGCCTATCCCGTGAAGCCCACGCCCATGCCTATCCCTTTCAGAGCATTAGAATTTGTTAAGCTTTAAAATTGCCCAGGGCAGCCTCCCAAGCAGGGGCAATGACCAGGTCTTTCTACCACGGTTCTTTGTAGCCAAGGCTAGGAACTCCTGCTACTTCCATATGCCTGGGCCACCACATTCCTGTGTACAGAGGGTTAGGGCAGACTGGTAAAAGTCCTTTATGCTTGAGGCGTTAATAGCTAGTTGACCACACATAATACAGGAGCACGACACTGGTAAGCAGGATTGGGAGTCTGCTATCCCTCGCTCGGCTGACGAGATGCTGGCAACGGCCAGAGATTTGCCAAGACTTGATATTTTAGAAGTTCTGGAAAAACCCCAAGTGCGGACCCTTCACTTTGAAATGTTTAATGGCGGATGTATAAAAGCTCTGCTTTCAAATACATGACTTGCTTTCATTTACTTTAATTATAATAAACAACTAAAAATAGGGTATATTTAATAAATGGAGCAGCCATGTATGATGGGTGGTTTTTTTCCTGGAGAATGTGCTCCATTAGGATGATTAAGAGTGAGGGACATTTAATTAGACTGAAAAAGTTAGAACAATATTATGGTAACATGTATTTAACAAACTATTTTAAGATTAGATTTAAATTTTACAAATATATAATAGAAAATAGGCATTTTAGCTTTCAAAAAAATCTATTATCTAAAGGACATACAAGATTACAGGAAGTCCAGAAAGCAGAAGGCAAAATCATCCTTAATTCAACAATATTAATGCGATTATAACTGGGGGAGTTTCTCTCAACAAAGCACAGGCAATTAATTGCATGATGACAGCCTGAATACCAGTGGTCTCTGGGCTGCTTAGATTTGAATACAGGCATGTCCCCAAGTTCTTATGTCAGGTTCCCACAAGGACTCAGGTCACCTTGGATTCTGCTAATAAGAAGCCACCTTTAATAAGTCATTGGCTCCTGTTCTCTTATAAAATTTACATAAACTAATATTTTATTTCTATAATCAACAGTCTTAAAAATTATGCAAAATTTATATGGCACTATTTCTGTGAATATACAAATTAGTGAAGTAGTAAGCTCCTGGCACTTAGGATAGATACCCATTTAACATTTGTTGAATGAACTATTTTAATACAGCATTGTTCATTGCTTATGAAAAACAGAAAATAAAAAAATTCATCTTTTCCCCTTAAATTGAACTCTTATTTTCAGTTAACTATCTAAATGGCAAATGTTTACAGGGAGTACATACTAAGCTAAAAACAAAAACAAAGAAATAAACAAAACCCACCAAATCAAACACCCGCCAATATAAGTTTTTTGATAAAATCTATTATTTCAGTGTCTTTTTCTTTAGGCCCTCATTTCAACAAAGGCAGAGAGCTATAAATTGTGAGCTCGTCATAAAACACTGGAGATTGAGCCTACGACCCAGGCATATGCCCTGACTGGGAATTGAACCGTGACCTCCTAGTTCATAGACCAACACTCAACAACTAAGCCACACCAGCCAGGCTAAAGTTTTTATTTTTAATGGATATTTTTCTGAATGAGAACTGTATCATTTACAAGCATGAAAGGTTGGCTGAATTTTAAACTTTTATTCTGAAATTCTCCAAACACAGATCATCAATTAACAGGAAGTTTTGGGATTATCAGCAGATTATCACGAGAAGCTGGCAACCACCAAATTATTTTACACACACCACCACAATGTCTCCAACAGCAACGGGAACGGCAGTGAAATAAGCCTATGGCGTAGGTGTAATAATTAGCAACCTCTGAAAGTAATGATCACAGAGTAAAAGGAATGCTTCCGATGCTTCCTATCCCACTCTCATGGTGAAACTCTGTACACTTTTCTTACATTCAAATGTTAGCTTCTAACATGAAAAATGTCATGGGAAGAATTCTACGAGTTTGATGTGGATGAAAAACATCATTAGGTTACAGAACCCAGTAAAGCAACAGCACATTTGCGCCCTTACCTGTGCTACTGTTCCCTACATTTCCTTGGTTTCCTATCATTCCTTGGTTACCCATCATTCCTGGCTGAGGTATCACTGAGTAGGGACTACTGTTTCTGATTGGTGGGAAGGGTCCAGCACCAGTTGGACTTTGTAATGTGATGTCAAGTGGTAAATTCTGGTTTGGCAATAACCTGCCCAGTTGCCCTGGTCGTGGGTTATTAAAAGCTAAGGAGAGAACACATGAAAACTGAAGGTTAATATCGGACAATAGAAGAGAACTGCAACAAAAGTAGTGTTTAGGAAAAATGCTGCCTGTAAAATAACAAAAGATATGCATGTCAGAGACCAACTGCTTACACAAAAGACAAATTCAGCCAAAAAACATGCAGTGTCAAAGTCTCACAATCTAATCAACAAACAACTAATTTAATTATTCACATTCTTGCAAAAAAAGAAAAAAGAATATAACATGCCTGTCACTTACCATATATTTTTTTCCAATACCAGCTTCTGATATTCAACTGTATTTGCTAAGTAAACCACTCATATAGTGTTTTTCATGTAACAATATTAGAATTTAGTAGTATTGCTGTTACAGCTATCTGCATACGGCACCAAACCCAAAAACTTATGGTTTGAATGTTACAATTACATGTCTACACTTGATTTTCCTAGAAGAATTAGGTTCAAGGTGTTGAGTTTCAGTGGAAGTGAAAATCTTCAAGTGTGAACTCTGTTACCTGAAGTAATTATTAATGCTTTAGGACCCTAATCTTTAATCTTCCAAATATAGCTTTTTAGAATTCCAGATACATTTAGATTTGAAATGCTTCTTAGAGTTAGTACCCAAGATTTATTGTGTAATAAGCACTACACTAGTACATTGTACTATTACACAGACAACCAGTGATTTGATATCAATGCTATTAAAATTTTTTAAAGTATAAAGATATTATAATTTATAATTTATAGCGCTAATGTATTAAATAATACCAAGTTTTCACTTTTTTTCTGAATTATATAAACATAGTATGAAATAGAAAATTTAAAAGAAATGGTTCTTCACAATCAATAACAGAAATAAAATATTTAGAAGAATTAGGGCTTGGAATAGAAATGACATACATGCTTATTCATGGCTTCCTCAGGTTAGTCGGATGGGTTACCCATCAATAATTTGAACACTATTAGCAGGTACAGATGGAGGAGAAGCCATGCGTTCACATGCAGTTTGTCCTTCAATTCCCCTGGGTAATAAGCATGAACTTCCTAGCGTTTTTCTCACTCCTCAACTCTTTGGCTCGTGCTCTCACATGGTCCATAAGTAATCCTTCATTCCCCAAGAAATGGGCAGGTTTGAGAGATGACAGTAAAAGCTCAACTTTGTTTTACCCTTTTTGGGATGATCAAGAATTACTTGAGAAAAGATCTAGTAAATAAATGTACCCTGTGATTTGGTTGATAGTTGCCATTTCTGGTTTTTTTTATGCCATTTATGCTAAGCTTTGGGCCAAACTGTACTGGAAGAGGGGGCGGAAATCATTCCCTCCATTCTCCACTGTAACTCTAAGGAGGTTATCTACCTTCCTATAAATTATGTCCCTGGAACAGGAAAAGTTTTTCTTCCATTCAAACTATTGGGCAACTTTAGGCAAAGTTGTAAGTTTGTAAACTAACTGTTCATAGTGAAGGCTCATCTTAAACTTACCTAAATGAAATTTAAAATAGAAAGAGTAAAATAAATGATAAAAATGTACTTAAGATAGTCTGTCAAACTAACCAAACTTAAATGCACTTAGAACACATTTATATGATAAAGTCCCATGTAAAATTGATATTTGTATGAGGATTCCTAAGAGCTAGGGCAAGATGTTTTTAATGTGTGTAGCCCTTCTTTCACATACAATGATTAAATATTTTGAGAATTTTTAGTAATATATTATTCCTAAAAAGTCAGCATAACTTTCTCATCTTCTACATTTGACGTGTTCAGTTATATATTAAAACAGAAAATCTATTTAAACTCCATTTCTGAAGGCAGTAGGTGAAATGCAGGGAACTGTGAAGGTCATCTAAAGAACTTGATGTGTGTGGGTCAGTCGATCTCACTCCATGTTGATTAAATCGACCACAAGGAATGCTGGGAAGCCACGTTCACGAGAATCCACTCTGAATACTGTTGGGAAGGACCGGGACAGTAGATGGTGCTATTTGACCATAAAAACCTTGAAGTGACTAAGCTGTTTGCATCAGCCTTTAATAATCCCTGTTTCTGATGGTGAGTATATGGCATAACCATCGATATCTCATACTCACTGCTCTGGGAAATCCGCAGTGCTGTTTTCTGGGTTCCAACAGGTGTAACCGGGCTGCTTTCGGCTGTGAGTTGCATGAGGTCATTGATGATGGCTTGCTTGTCAACTGATCCAGCAGGGGCGCCAGGCCTCGTGTCTGGGAACAGCTGTGGTAACTGACTATTTTGCAAATCATCCAAAATCTCCTCCAAGTTGTCCAGCTCGCTGCCAGGCTGCAGTAAATGACAGAGAATTTATCCCGTCCCACTGTGAGTGTGGGCACCACAGGCCTGCTGGCAATTACAGACTGGTCCAAGGCACCTCCGCCAAGCAAAAGATGCAGAGACATGCCCACCTCAGGTTCAACAGTCAATTGATGACCTTTTAAAACATTAAATTGACAAAGAACATATAACTTAATCTCTTGGTCCTGAATTTCCTCCTCTGTAAAAAGAGAGATGGCTAATTAGAAAGGTCTCTTCCAGCATTGTGACTCATTGGCAATTTATAAATTCCCCCTTATTTTATGCTAGTAATTCAATTAATAGCAAGTATGCATATTTCTAATTAACCAACAACTTACTTCTAATGAACCAACAACTTACAGTCCAGATCTAGGTTTTGTAGTTAATTTCCCTAAGAAATGACAACAGTAATCAATGCTGTTAGAAAATCTGATCCAAATTTACACAACACTAAGTACTAGTAAGTGGTGATTCTCTTTTAGGCCTTTTTAAATTAAAAAAATATTTTTATTGATTTCAGAGAGGAAGGGAAAGGGAGAGAGAGACAGAAACAGCAATGATGAGAGAGAATCATTGATCGGCTGCCTCCTGCACACCCCACACTGGGGATTGAGCCCACAACCCAGGCCTGTGCCCTGACAGGGAATGGAACCTCGATCTCCCGGTTCCTAGGTGGATGCTCAACCACTGAGCCATGGTGGCCGGGCAGGATTTTTTTTTTTTTTTTTTCAGAGCAGGGGGATTAAAACACAAAATCAGCTTGCAGCAATGGCAACCACGACAACTAAGCACTGCCCTTTCAACTTGACTGGTGGTTTTTCCTGCTTGTACTTTCTGTTTTGAATAACACTGGCTTTCTCATCACTCACCAGCTTAGGGGACAATATGTAGGGAAGAAGCAGGATGAAAACAGGTTGTTCCCAGACATAGCACCTATCAACTGACTTCACAGAAGCCCTATCTAATTTCATTTCAGTTACCAACATAAAAATAACAAGGTAAATATCACCACCATGTTATACTTGGTGGTTTTCTTCCAGCAAGCCCAACTAATTTCCATATTCTTTTAGGTAGACTCTACCTATGTGCCAAGTATTTAAAACCAGACAGTGCCAATCACACTAGAAAATGGCTAAGTTACATGCGAAGGTTACTTGTTAGTGAAGAAAAGTGGTAAGAATGATTTTCTTGATGTGTAGGTGGAAAAACGTAGTATAAGTTAGGCAATTTCCCCAAAGTCACTGAATGGACTTTGAATCCTTGACCGTGGCTAACCCTTTTATGAACATGGAACTTGTAATCAGGGAAGAATCTATGTGGGTTGTATCTTATTGAAATGCTGGCAACTCAAATGAAGTTGCTTACCTCCAACATGAGGCACAGTTAAGCAGAAGGGCTTACAGTTTTATTCTATGTACGAGGAACCCGGTGCATGAAATTCATGAACTGGGGGGCAGGTTCCTTAGCCCAGCCTGCCCTCTCTCACATATTGGGAGCCCTCAGGGGGGTGTCCTACTGACGGCGTAGGCCCGCTCCCTGCTCCTTGCATTTATTCTTGTCAATTTTGGGTGTACACATTTAATGCTAATCTAATTGTCTTAAGTTTACTTTAAATGTCTCTCTTCAAGGAAATGAAGTTCAAAATGCCTATACTCCCTTGGTTGTTCAGCAATAAAATTGGACAAATATGGCATTTTTTTCTGTAGTCATGCAAGCTTTGGAAGCGATGGATTTGATCACAATAAGTTTCTGATCTAACATTTCCTTCCCTAAATTAAATTTTTTTTATTTTTTTCAGAGACAGGAAGGGAGAGGGAGATATATAATGATGAGAGAGAATCATTGATCGGCTGCCTCCTGCACACCCCCTTGTGGGGATGGAGCCTGAAACCCGGGCATGTGCCCTGACCAGGAATTGGACCATGATCTGGTTCATGGGTCAGCATTCGACCACTGAGGCACTCCAGTTGGGCTCCTTCCCTAAAATTTTGTAAGCTTTAGTTCTCATCCAAAGTTCTTTTAGTCAGCCCCTCTTCATTTTTAGGCATGATTTCTTCACAAGACAAAAAGATTGATGCCTTCCTTTACAAGGCTTTGCCAAGATACTTCAAAGTTTTGCTTAGGCATCTTTCGAATGCTCAAATTAGCCACATCAATTGAAATAGTTAGTTTAAACTATTTCAGGCAGAAAATGAGTCAGAAAGATTTTCATACAAGTCTTACAAAATGAAAATTGAACATGATTTCTTTAAATTTTCATTTTTCTGGTTTTATGAATTTTTCATGTCAAATTACTTGTTCTCTGAAGCAAACATAAAAAGCATATGCATTTTAATAACATAAGTATTCTAATAAATTACTAAACATCTTTTCAAAATTTTAAATAAAAAGTGTAATTTTACCATATTTGTATAACATAAAATTATTAAAACAGGGTAATCTAATTTATCAAATTTGAAGGGAAATACTACAGTGTAAGATATAGTTTGCCATTCTAATGGAACCAAATACAAGAAGAAAAAATTTTTAGACTATTTCTAAACCCTCATCCTACATAACCCAGTAGCGTTAGAAAGAACATAAGTTCCAGTTGGAGGGGTATCAACAGACTCCATTGTGTAAATAAGTATATAACTTCAAAGTTGGTAAACAAACAGGAAATTCTGCTGTCATTACTTCCTGTTGGTTAGGAAGTGCCTAGAAACAAATGTTTAAATACTCTGCCCAGTAAAGAAGACTATTTTAGGTAGAACAGCATCACCAGAATACTTCCTGTCCTAATCAGTTAGTGATCGGTTAAACTCTCACTTGGGTAATGGCTCTTTGCTGAGTCAAAAGAACAAGATAGTTAACTGCGTACTCAGGTTTGCTAACAGTTTATCTCACTAAATAAAAAACTTGTGTTTCCTTGAAATCAAAGAAAAGCCTCCAATAAATGTGTACAGTATTTAATCGGAGATTCAAATAATCTGTGTTTGGAATTAGTGAAGGAGAGCAGGAGGGGAAAGAATCACTTTTTTTAAAGTCATTTTAACTTTGATCTAAATTTAAGTAATGCATACTTCCTGTGGTAACTTTTCTTTTCAAGTTGCAATGTTTTTGATGTTAAAAGTGCTCTGAAACAGTATTTTTTGGTGGAGTTTTAAACGGGAGGGGGTGGGGGGTGAGACACAGACTAGGTTTCATTAAGAAAAAATACTGTAGATGTGTTGTGTTTGTGTACATTGCCTTGTGGTCTACTGAAATACTAAAAGATTTATACTGATAACACTGGGCTTTGTTCCCTAGGTGGGACAATTCTGAT
Organism: Murina feae; assembly: GCA_004026665.1. Taxonomy (NCBI): domain Eukaryota; kingdom Metazoa; phylum Chordata; class Mammalia; order Chiroptera; family Vespertilionidae; genus Murina; species Murina feae. Next base: position 615 of record PVJC01010792.1, on the reverse strand, counting down.
TAGAAAAACGTTTCTCCTAAACAATTAGAAACTAAAAGGACTTTGTAGAAAATTCTTTTTGTCCGTTTTTTGGTCTGAAGTTAAGTGTAAGCATATATCCAAACAAACATGCCAAGCAGTGTTCCTCTGCCCTGGGCCTCTAAGTCCTAGGGCCTCAGGCCCGGGACAGAAACAAACTGTGTTTCTGGAAGGAGGGGCCGACCACTGAGCTACTGAGCTAAGGTGGACCTCACCAGTCACCTTGCCCTTTAGCGTGTGTCAAGAGACTTGAGTGACAGTATGTGTGCCCGCCGCCCTGCGCTGCCACTAGCTCTGTATATTTTAATCCAGTAAACCCCGAAAGATTAAAACATCCACAGCTGTCAGTATGGCCTGCAGTATACTTTATGTAAGATATTGCTGTAGCCTTTCATGGAGCCCTCAGTTACCCCGCTTTATGATTTTACAGCATTACAACATAGCTGCTCTATAGAATTCTGCACTAACATCGAAGTTTAAGGGGTAATTACCAAGAATGTTTATATGCTTAGGCTGTTTGCCTTGTGAAGGACACAGAGGCTTGAAAATCATCTCTGCCTCATAGGAATGGTAGCAGCTGTCAAGACATCAAAGTGA
>PVJC01010791.1:0-42836 GCA_004026665.1 Murina feae | reverse complement strand
AACCAGAAACACCAATCAGAAAGGATATATGCATCCCTATGTTCATAGCAGCACAATTCACCATAGCTAAGATTTGGAAACAGCCTAAGTGTCCATCAGCAATGAATGGATTAGGAAACTGTGGTATATCTATTGAATGGAATACTATGCTGCTGTAAAAAAGAAGGAATTCTTACCATTTGCATCAGCATGGATGGAAATGGAGAGCATTATGCTAAGTGAAATAAGCCAGTCAATAAAAGAAAAATACCACATGACCTCACTTATTTATGGATAATAAAGACCATTACAAAATGATAAACATAAATAAATACAGAGACAGAGCAGCCTTGAACAGACTATCATCCTACAGCTGGAAGGCTGGGGATGGTTGGGGGGGGGAATTAAGAGATCAACTGAAAGACTTGCACGTTTGCATAGGAGCATAATCAATGGACACAAGAATCTGGGGATTAGGGAGGAGGGGGGAAGGGCAAGGGGAAAAATGGAGATCTATCTATCACTTGTTGTAATACTTATCTATCATTTATTGTAATACTTTAAGCAATAAAAAAACAAAAAAAACAAATTATGTAAGAATCAAGAAGAAATGGATGAAAAAAATCAATAACTTTTGTAAGAATCAAGAAGAAATGAAGGGTGATATAGCTGCCATAAAGAACATCATAGAAAGTTTTCACAGTAGAGTAGGAGAAGCGGAGGATCAAATTAGCAAATTAGAAGGCAGGGAAGCAAAACACACCCAAATTTAGCTGCAATTAGAGAAAAAAAATTAAAAGTCAGGAGGAGAGCCTAAAGAAGCTATGGGACAACATGAAATGAAGCAACATACAAATAATAAGGGTGCCAGAACAACAGGAAGAGGAAAAGGGATTAGAAATCACATTTGAAGCAATAATCTCAGAAAACTTCCCTGAGGTGAGGAAGAAAAAAGTCACACAAGCACAGAGAGTCCCAAACAAGGTGAATGCAAAAAGACCCACACCAAGACACATCGTAATTACCATGGCAAATGTTCAGGACAAATAGAGAATCTTAAAGGCTTCAAGACAGAGATAGAAAGTTATATACAAGGGAGCTCCCATTAGATTATCAAGTGATTTCTCAACAGAAACACATCAGTCCAGAAGAGAATGGATGGAAATATACAAACTGATGCAAAGCAAGGGACTGAACCCAAGATTACTCTATCCAGCAAGGCTATCATTCAAAGTTGAAGGGGAAATAAGAAGCTCCACAGACAAAAAAAAGGGAAAGGGAATTTATCACAACAAAACCAGCAATGCAAGAAATGCTAAAGGGACTGGTGTAAAAAGATGAAATAAAAAAGTAAGAAATAACACAAACACAAAAAATAAAATGGCTACAAACAAGTACCTTTCAATAATAACTTTAAATATAAATGGAATAAATGTTCTAATCAAAAGACACCGAGTGGCTGAATGTATGAAAAAAAACAATACCCACATATTTGCTGTGTATAAGAGACTCACCTCAGAATAGAGGACACACAAAGACTAAAAGTGAAGGAATGGAAAAATATCTTTCAGGCAAATGGATATGAAAAAAAGCTGTGGTAACGATATTTATATCGGACAAAATAGACCCCAAAGTGAAGGCCATAACAAGAAATAAAGAAGGCTACTTCATAATACTAAAGGCATTGATACATCAAGAGGACATAAACCTGATAAACATATATGCACACAATGCAGGAGCACCCAAATACATAAAAAAAAAAAAACTCCTGGAAGATATCAAGGGAGAGATAGACAACAATACAATCATAGTAGGGGACTTTAATACATCTCTGACATCACTAGATAAATCGTCTGGACAAAAAATCAGCAAAGAAATGGCAATCCTAAATGACTCACTAGATCAGATGGACTTAATAGACATCTTCAGAACATTTCGCCCCAAAGTCGCGGGATATATGTTCTTCTCAAGTGACATAGGACATTTTCAAAAATAGGCCACATATTGGGTCACAAGCATGGTCTCCCCAGATTCAAGAAGATTGAAATCATATCAAGAATCTTCTCAGATCACATAATATTACAAATATTACAAATAAACTACACTACAAACAACCCAAAACATTGAAACTCTTGGAAGCTGAACAGCATGTTATTAAATATTGATTCAGTTACCAATTAGATAAGAGAAGAAATTAAAAACATCCTGGAAAATAATGACAATGAAAACGCAACAATCCAAAACCTATGGGACACATGAAAGCAATCCTGAGAGGGAAATTTATAGCTCTGCAGGCCTCCCTCAAAAAAATAAGAAAAAAAATGGTAGTAAATCATCTAACTTTAAAATTCAAAAAATTAGAAAGAGAAAAACAAGAAAATCCCAGAATAAGCAGAAGGGAGAAAATAAAAATTAGAGCAAAAATTCAGTGACATAGAGACAAAAAAAAAAAAAAAAAAATACAAAAGTTCAATGAAAACAACAGCTGGTTCTTTGAAAGAATAAAAAAGATTGATGAACCTCTAGCCAGGATCACCAAGAAGCAAAGTGAGACGACCCAAATAAGAAAAATTAGAAATGATAGAGGTAAAATACCAACAAACACCACAGAAATACAAAGTATTGTTAAAAATTACTATGGACAACTCTACTCCAACAAACTAGACAACCTCAAGGAAATGGAAATATTCCTAGAAAAATACAACCTTCCAAAACTCAATCAGGAAGAATCTAAAAATTTTAATAGGCCAATAACTATGGATGAAATTAAAGCAGTAATCAAAAAACTTCCATCAAATAATAGCCCAGGGCCAGATGGCTTCACAGGGGGGTTTTACCAAACATTCAAGGAAGAATTAAAACATGTCCTCCTGAGTCTACTCCAAACAATTCAAGAGGAAGGAGAACTTCCAAACTCATTCTATGCAGCTGGTATCACCCTAATACCAAAACCAGATAGAGACAACACAATGAAAGGGAATTACAGGCCAATATCCCACATGACCATAGATGGCAAAATCCTCAACAAAATCCTATCATATCAGATCCGACAGTACATTAGAAAGATCATACACCATGACCAAGTAAGATTTATCTCTGGGATGCAAGGATGGTACAATATCCACAAATCAATAAACATGATACATCACATAAACAAATTGAGAGATAAAAACTACATAGTCATATTAATTGATGCAGAAAAAGCACTTGACAAAATTCAACACCCATTTTTGAAAAAAAAAAACCCTCTCAGCGGGGTGGGAATAGAAGGATCATACCTCAACATAATAAAAGCCATATATGACAAACTCACAGCCAACATCATTCTCAATGAGGAAAAATTAAAACCATTTCCCCTTAGAACAGGTACAAGACAGGGATGCCCATTCTCACCATTCCTGTTCGATACAGTACTGGAGGTATTAGCCATCACAATCCAATAAGAAGAAGAAATAAAAGACATCCAAATTGGAAAAGAAGAAGTAAAACTGCCCTTATTTGCAGATGACATGATATTGTAGATAGAAAAAACCTTAAAGACTCCATTAAAAACTATTAGAATTAATAAATAAATTCAGCAATGTGGCAGGATACAAAATTAATGCTAAGAAATCTATGGCATTTCTGTACACCAATAGTGAACTTATAGAAAGAGAGACTAAAAAAGCAATCCCATTTACCATCACAACACAAAAATTAAGATACCTAGAAATAAACTTGACTAAAGAGGTAAAAGACCTCTACTCACAAAACTACAGAATGTTGAAAAAAGAGATAGAGGAAGACACAAACAGATGGAAGAACATACCATGTTCACGGACTGGTAGAATCAACATCATTAAAATGTCAATACTACCCAAAGCAATGTACAAATCCAACACACTTCCCATTAAAATACCAATGGCATATTTCACAGACCTAGAACGAACTCAGCAAAAATTCATCTGGAATAAAAAAAGATCAGGAATAGCTTTAGCAATCCTGAGAAAGTACAAAGTAAGCAGGCTCTCCATACCAGATATCAAGCTATATTACAAAGCCACAGTGCACAAAACTGCCTATTACTGGCACAAGAACAGACATGTAGACAAATGGAATAGAATAGAGAACCCAGAAATTGACCCAAACCAATATGCTCAATTAATATTTGACAAAGGAGGATAGAACATACAATGGAGTAATGACAGTCTCTTCAACAAATGGTGTTGGGAAAATTGGACAAATACATGCAAAAAAATGAAACTAGACCACCAACTTTTACACCATACACAAAAATAAACTCAAAATGGATAAAGGACTTAAATGTAAGATGGGAAACCATAAAAAATACTAGAGTAATTTAAAGGCAACAAAATCTCAGACATATGTCAAAGCAATTTTTTCACCGATATAGCTCCTAGGGCATTGGAAACTAAAGAGAAGATAAATAAATGTGACTAAAACAAAATAAAAAGCTTCTTCACAGCAAAAGAAACCATCAACTAAACAACAAGAAATCCCACTGCATGGGAGAATATATTTTCCAATGTTATCTCCGATAAGTGTTTAATCTCCAACATTTATAGGGAACTCATACAACTGAACAAAAGGAACATAAACAATCCCATCAAAAAATGGGCAAAGGACCTAAATAGATACTTTTCAAAAGAGGACATTCAGAATCCCAAGAGACATATGAAAACATGCTCAAAGTCACTACTCCTCCAAGAGATCCAAATCAGAACAACAATGAGGTATCATCTCACACCTGTTACAATGGCTATTATTAACAAATCAACAAATGACATGTGCTGGAGAAGATGTGGAGAAAAAGGAACTCTCCTGCACTGCTGGTGAGAATGCAGCCTGGTGCAGTTACTATGGAAGACAGTGTGGAGTTTCCTCAAAAAATTAAAAATGGAACTTCCTTTTGACCCTGTGATCCCACTTCTGGGAATATATCCCAAGAAACCAGAAACACAATCAGAAAGGACATATGCACCCCTATGTTCAAAGCAGCACAATTTGCCATAGCTAAGATTTGGAAACAGCCTAAGTGCCCATCAGCAAATGAATGGATTAGAAAACTGTGGTACACCTACACAATGGAATACTATGCTGCTGTAAAAAAGAAGGAATTCTTACCATTTGCATCAGCAGGGATGGAACCGGAGAGCATTATGCTAAGTGAAATAAGCCAGGCAATGAAAGAAAAATACCACAGGATCTCACTTATTTATGGATAATAAAGACTATTATAAATTGATGAACATAAACAGATACAGAGGCAGAACAGCATTGAGCAGACTGTCAAACTACAGAGGGAAGGCTCGGGAAGGTTGGTGCGGGGGAGTTAAGAGATCAACCAAGGGACTTGTATGCATGCATATAAGCATAAGCAATGGACACAAGACACTGGGAGTAGGGGAAGAGGGGGGAAGGTCAGGGGGAAAAATGGAGACTTATTTAACACTCTTTGTAATACTTTAAGCAATAAAACAAAATTGAAAAAAATATTATGAGCAACTCTATTCCAACAAAATGGACAACCTAGGTAAAATAGACCTATTCTTAAAAAATAAAAGCTTCCAAAACAAACCAGGAAGAATTAAAAAGCCTGAATAGGCTGATAACTATTGATGACATGGAAATAGTAATCAAATATCTTCCAGCAAACAAAAACCTTGGTCCAGACTGCTGTATAAGGGAATTCTCCCAAACATTCAGCAAATAATTAAAACCTATCGTCCTTAGATTATTACAAAAAATTCAGGTGGAAGGCACACTTCCAAACTCTTAATGAAGCATTACCCTAAACCCAAAACCAGATAAAAACATCCAAAAAAGGAGAGAACTACTGGCCAATATCCCTGATGAACATAGATACTAAAATCCTAGCAAATTGGATTCAGCAATACATTAGAAAGATCATACACTGCAACCAAATTGGATTAATTGCAGGGATGCAAGGATGGTTCAATATCTGCAAATCAATAAACGTGATACATCACATAAACAAACTGAGAGACAAAAATCCCAAAATCATATCAATCAATACAGATAAAGCATTTGAGGAAATTCAACACCATTTCTTGATAATACCTCAACATAATAAAAGCCCTTTATGACAAACCTACAGCCAACATCATAGTCAATGGGCAAAATCTAAATCCATTTTCCATAAAAACAGTAACAAGAGAAGGATGCTCACTCTCACTACTCCTCTTCGACATAGTACTAGAATTATTATCCATAGTGATTAGACAAGAATAAAAAATAAAAGGCATCCAAATGGGAAGAGAAGTAAAACTGTCCTTATTTGTAGATGACATGATATCATACATAGAAACTCCAAAGACTCCATCAAAAAATTTCTAGGCCTAATAAATGAATTTGACAATATAGCAGGATACAAAGGTAACATCCAGAAATCTATGGCCTTTCTATACACCAATAATGAACTCACAGAAAGAGAAATGAAAAAAAAAAAACACAATCCCATTAACCATAGCAGCAAAAAATTGAGATACTTAGGAATAATCATAACCAAGGATGTAAAAGACCTGTACTAGGAAAATTACAGGACATTGAAAAAAGAGATAGAGGAAGACATAAACAAATGGAAGAACATACCATGTTCATGGATTGGTAGAATCAACATTATTAAAATGTCCATACTACCCAAAGCAATCTATAGATTCAATGCAATACCTACTAAAATACTAAAGGCATATTTCAAATACCTAGAAAAAACTCTCCAAAAATTCATCTGGAATAAAAAAGACCCTGAATAGCCACAGCTATCCTGAGAAAGAAGAACAAAGTTGGATTCGATCACAGTACCAGACATCAAATTGTATTTCCAGACCACGATTCTAAAAACTGTTGGGTATTAGCACAAGAATAGACATGTAGACCAATTAATAGAATAGAGGACCCAGAAATTGACCCAAGCCATTATTCTCAATTAATATTTGATAAAGGAGGCAGGAGCATACAATGGAGTCAAAATAGCCTCTTTAATAAATGGTGCTGGGAATTTTGGTAAGATACACACACAAAAGTTAAACTAGATCACCAACTTACACCATACAAAAAAAAAACACCTCAAAATGGCTAAAATACTTGAATGTAAGATGGGAAACCATAAAATCCTACCATTACTCCATAGACAGCAAAATTGTAGACATATGTCCTAGCAATATCTTTACAGACACAGATCTTAGGGCACAAGAGACAAAGGAGAAAATAAACAAATGGGATTACATCAAAATAAAAAGCTTCTGCACAGCAAAATAAACCATCAACAAAACAACAAGAAATCCTATTACTTTGGAGAACATATTTGCCAATGTTATCTTCTATAAGGGTTTAATCTCCAACATTTATAGGGAACTCATACAACTCAACAAAAGGGAAATAAACAATCCCTTCAAAAAATGGGCAAAGGACCTAAATAGACACTTTTCAAAAAAGGACATTCAAAAAGCCAGGATACATTTGAAAACATGCTCAAAGTCTCTAATCATCCGAGATGCAAATCAAAACAACAATAAAGTACCATCTCACACCTGTCAGAATGGCTATTATCAGCAAATCAACAAATGACAAATGCTGGCAAGGATGCAAAGAAAAAGGAACCCTCCTTCACTGCTGGTAGGAATGCTGACTGGTTCAATCACTATGGAAGACAGTATGGCGTTTCCTCAAAAATTTAAAAATGGAACTGCCATTTGACCCAGTGATCCCACTTCTAGGGATATATCCCAAAGAAGCCAGAAACACCAGGCAGAAAGGATACATGCATCCCTATGTTCATAGCAGCACAATTCACCACAACTAAAATTTGGAAACAGCCTAGGAGCCCATCAACAGATGAATAGATTAGAAAATCGTGGTGCATCTACACAATGGAATACTATGCTGCTGTAAAAAAGAAGGAATTCTTACCATTTGCATCAGCATGGATGGAACTGGAGAACATTATGCTAAGTGAAATAAGCCAATCAATGAAAGAAAAATACCACATGACATCACTCATCTATGGATAATAAACACCATTATAACCTGATGAACAAAAGGATAGATACAGAGCCAGAGAAGCATGGAACAGACTGTCAAATCACAATGGGAAGTCTGGGGAGTGTTGGAGCAGTGGAGGTAAGATATCAGCTGAAGAACTTGTATGCATGTATATGAGCATAACCAATGGAAACATGACACTGTGGGGGTGGGGTGAGGGCATGTGCCAGGGGCTAAGGGAAGCTGGAGGAAGGTCAATGGCCGAAAAATGAGACATATGTACTACTATCTCTAATACTTTAAACAATAAAATAAAATTAAAAAAATAAATACACTGACAAATTTAGACCATACCACAATGCTAGCTCTGTGATAAACATTTCATAAAGGTAGCTATGGGAACTATTATAATGTGTGCTGATATTTATGCTTTCTATTTGAATGAACAAATATTAAAATGTTTTATAATTACATGGTTCATGGACCTTTCATGGTGTCAGCTTAATATATTCTAATTTCAATCATTCTATTTTCTAAGAATCTTCCAAGTATAAAGATAGTGGCTTCATATCTGCTTTATTTCCAAAGATGTACTCACAGTTTATAGAGACGACTGCCAGGAGAAACAATAGACTAGAAGAGATGGTATATATAAAAAATCATGAAATCATAGTACATAATGTTAGCAAGTCCTATCTATAGAAGTGAAGGATGGGTTCTTAGTGAGAATTTAGAAAGATGTGGCCTGGGGAATCTTATTTTTAAATCTTTGTGCCATTTTGGAGGCCCTGGACAGACTCATTTCACCTACAAGTGATTTCCCTGTGGCACATGATGATGATGATGATGATGATGATGATGATGATGATGATATTTTAATATATATTTTTATTGATTTCACAGAGGATGGGAGGGGGAGAGAGAGATGGAAACATCAGTGATGAGAGAAAATCATTTATTGGTTGCCTTCTGCACACTCTGCACTGGGAATTAACCCCACAACATGTGCCCTGATTAGGAATGGAATGGTGACCTCCTAATTCATAAGTTGACCCACAACCACTGAGCTATGCTAGGCAGGCAACCTGGGGATTCTTAATGAGCAAAAGGCTCATTAAGGCTCATCTATGGGATGATGAGGATTTGCCTGGGACATTTTTTCACTGCACAACTACATTAATTAATGAGAAACATGCATATTGGTGTCACTCTGCTACACCCAAGCCACTCCCACTAGAGTGACTATATGCAAATTAACCCAACCAAGATGGTGGCTTGCAGCCAGGGAGCTGGAGCAAGCAGGAGACTTAGTTGCCCTGGTGGGCTGTGGCCTCTGCTCAAGGCAGCAAAGTTTCTATTATAGAAGATAAATAAATCCCAGAGATCTGTTTCCAGACAGCCTCGCTGGGTCTTGGGTCGCTGGGGGCTGTGGCCAGCCTGCAAACAGCCATCAGCCCCTCACCCAGGCTGGTCAGACACTCCAGCAGGACCCCCACCCTGAAGGGGCTATAGCCAGTCTGAAAACGACCCTCAGCCCCTCACCCAGTCTGGCCAGGCACCCCAGCAGGAACCCCACCCTGATCTAGGACACCTTTCTGGGCAAACTGAGCAGCCCCCACCCATGCACCAGGCCTCTAACCTATATAATAAAAGGATAATATGCAAATTAAGCCTAACAGCAATATGACTGGGAATGACTGGTCACTATGACACACACTGACCACCAAGGGGCAGATGGTCAATGCAGGAGCTGCCCCTGGTGGTCAGTGCACAAGGGGAGCTCTGCTCAGCCACAAGCCAGGCTGATGGTTGCCAGTACAGCAGTGGTGGTGAGAGCCTCTTCTGCCTCCTCAGCAGTCCTAAGCATGTCCAACTGCAGCTTAAGCCTGTTTCCCCCTGGCAAGTGGATATACTCTGAGGGCTCCCAGGCTAACAGAGGGATGTCTAACTATCAGCTTAGGCCCAATCCCCTGGGGAGTAGGCCTAAGCCAGCAAGTGGACATCCCCCGAGGGTTCCCAGACTGCGAGAGGACTCAGGGTTGCCTGAGGAACACCCCCAGTGCACAAATTTTTGTGCACTGGGCCTCTAGTCTTATATAATAAAAGGCTAATATGCAAATTTTCTTATTGGAAGTTTGACTAGGAGACCGGTGGCTGTGGCGGGGCACTGAGGGAGCAAGGGAAGAAGGAAGTGGGAAGGCCAGGAGGCAGAAAACCACGTGGTGGTCAAGCATTAGCAGTGAGGGAAGGAGGAGGCAGGGAAGGGGTGGCAAGGAACCTGATTTGTCCTGATTGCCGGCCAGGCCTAGGGACCCTACCCATGTAAAAATTTTGTGCACCAGGCCTGTAGTTAAAATTATACTCTATAAAACAAACTCCACACATAAGTGGCTGTAGCAGGTTTTGCTAGTGTTTGTTTCTTGTTGAGCCAAAAAGTTCCAAGCTCCTAGTTGGGGCTGAAACCACAATCACCTTGGGCAGTATGGATGTATAGAACTCATGTTTTTTGTTTGTTTGTTTGTTTTTTATTGCTTAAAGTATTACAACAAATGATAGATAGATCTCCATTTTTCCCCTTGCCCTTTCCCCCTCCTCCCTAACCCCCAGATTCCCGTGTCCATTGATTATGCTCCTATGCATGCATGCAAGTCTTTCAGTTGATCTCTTAATTCCTCCCCAACCCTCCCCAGCCTCCCAGCTGTAGGATGATAGTCTATTCAAGGCTGCTCTGTCTCTGTATTTGTTTATGTTTATCATTTTGTAATGGTCTTTGTTATCCATAAATAAGTGAGGTCATGTGGTATTTTTCTTTTATTGACTGGCTTATTTCACTTAGCATAATGCTCTCCAGTTCCATCCATGCTGATGCAAATGGTAAGAATTCCTTTCTTTTTACAGCAGCATAGTATTCCATTGTGTAGATGTACCACAGTTTTCTAATCCATTCATCTGTTGATGGGCACTTAGGCTGTTTCCAAATCTTAGCTATGGTAAATTGTGCTGCTATGAACATAGAGGTGCATATATCCTTTCTGATTGTTGTTTCTGGTTTCTTGGGATATATTCCCAGGAGTGGGATCACAGTAGAACTCATGTTTTAAAACAAAACATGGTAACTCAATTTATGTTAGTTTCAGCAATTGTAACCCACAAACATTGGTGTCACTGTGGGAAAGATGCATAGGCTACCCTATATAATCAAAGGCTAATATACAAATTGTCCCCTCAACAGGAGTGGCCGGCAGGTCAACCTACCACAGCCCCTCCCCCTGGCTAGCCTCCCCCCTGATTGGTCTTCACCACCGCAATTGAGGATGGGGCCAACCAGCCAACCACCTGTAGCCCCGCCCCCAATTGACCCAATTGGGGCGGGCTGGCCAGACCTCACCTGTGCATGAATTTGTGCACCAGGCCTCTAGTAGATTTATAAATGTCTATGAATTAAAACATGCTTGGGTAACAAAAAAGGTATTACATCAATTGGCCATAATTAGTTTACATAAGAAAATTTGCTTTATTTATTTTCTGATTTTTCACTAATTAGTGCACTCATTAAGCATAATGTTAGATCACTAGGTAGTTACTTTGTGTTGTATTATTGTTGGGAGATGAATATGTTTACATGATTATACTGTCTTTAGTTTTGAAAATAATTAAAAAATAATTTTTAGTTTTCAATTATGGTTGACATACAATATTACAATAGTTTCAGATGCATAACATAATGATTACACATTTATATAACTTAGAAAGCAATCACCCCAATAAATCAAGTATCCATTTGACACCATTCATTATTACAATATTATTGACTGTATTCCCCCTGCTATACTTTATGTCCCCATAACTATTTTATAACTACCAGTTTTTACTTCTTAATATCTTCACTTTTTCACACATCCTCCAAACCCCTTCCCAACTGGTAACCAACAAATTATTCTTTGTATATATGAATTTGTTTGTTTTGTTTGTTCATTTATCTGGCTTTTCACATTCTACAAATAAGTGAAATCATATGTTACTTGTCTTTATTTGAGTTATTTCACTTAGTATATAATACCTTCTGCATCTATCCATGCTGATATCGATGGTAAGATGGCATTCTTTTTATGGCTAAGTTATATTCCAGTGCATATGTGTACTACTACTTCTTCATCCACTCAGCTATTGATGGACACTTAAGTTGCTTCCCTATCTTGGCTATTTCTATTTAGTGAACAAAGGCATGGATGTGTCTTGAAAACTTAGTGTTTTGGGTTTCTTTGGATAAATAATGAGAAATGGAATTGCTGTGTCCTTCTTTATCTCTTGTTATAGTCTGTTTTTGAAGTCTGTGTTGTCTCCTATAAACATTGCTATCTCACCTTTTAAAAAAATTTTATTTCTATTTCCCATTAAATATCTTTTTTTCTATCCCTTTACTTTCAGACTGTGAGTATCTTTTGACCTAAAATGAGACTGTCAGAGGAAGCATATATAGGGTCTTGTTATCCATTTAGATACCCTATGTCTCCTTTAAATTGATTTTAGAGAGAAAAGGGGAGAGGAGAGGAGAGGAGAGGAGAGGAGAGGAGAGGAGAGGAGAGGAGAGGGGAGGGAGGGAGGGGAGAGAGAGAGAGGGAGAGAGAGAGAGAGAGAGAGAGAGAGAGAGAGAGAGAGAGAGAGAGAGAGAGAATCATCAATGTGAGATAGAAACATTGACTGGTTGCCTGCTTCATGCAGCCTGACTGAGGAATTGAACTCAAAACCTGGGTGTGTGCCCTGCGACCTTTTGGTGTGTGGGACAAGGCTTGCATCAAATGAGCCACTCTGGCTGGGGCCACCAAACATCTTTTGTCAAGAAAGGGTGTTGGATTTTTTAAAATTTTTGTTTTATTGCTTAAAGTATTACAAAGAGTGTGAAATAAGTCTCCATTTTTCCCTTGACCTTCCCCCCTCCTCACTACCCCCCGGTGTCTTGTGTCCATTGATTATGCTTACATGCACGCATACAAGTCCTTCAGGTAATCTCTTAACTACCTCCCAACCCTCCCGAGCCTTCCTGCTGTAGTTTGACAGTCTGTTCCATGCTGTTCTGCCTCTGTATCTGTTTATGTTTATCAATTTACAATGGTCTTTATTATCCGTAAATAAGTGAGATCATGTGGTACTTTTATTACACAGACTGGCTTATTTCACTTAGCATAATGCTCTCCAGTTCCATCCATGATTATGCAAATGGTAAGAATCCTTTTTTACAGCACCATAGTATTCCATTGTGTAGATGTACCACGGTTTTCTAATCCATTCATCTCCTGATGGGCACTTTAGGCTGTTTCCAAATCTTAGCTATGGCAAATTGTGCTGCTATGAACATAGGGATGCATATGTCCTTTCTGATTGGTGTTTCTGGTTTCTTGGGATATATTCCCAGAAGTGGGATCACAGGGCAAAATGGGAATTCTATTTTTAATTTTTTGAGGAAACTCCATAATGTCTTCCATAGTGGTTGCACCAGTCTGCATTCCCACCAGCAGTTCAGGAGAGTTCCTTTTTATATTCATCCTCTCCAGCACTTGTCATTTGATGATTTGTTGATGATAGCCATTCTGACCGGTGTGAGATGATACCTCATTGTTGTTATGATTTGGATCTCTTGGAGGAGTAGTTACTTTGAGTATGTTTTCATATGTCTCTTGGGTTTTTAAATGTCCTTTTTTGAAAAGTATCTATTTAGGTCCTTTGCCCATTTTTTGATGAGATTGTTTATCTTCCTTTTGTTAAGTTGTATGAGTTCCCTATAAATGTTGTAGATTAAACCCTTATCAATGGCTTTCTTTTTGTTTTGCTTATGGTTTCTTTTGCTGTGAAGAAGCTTTTTATTTTGATGTAGTCCCATTTGTTTACTTTCTCTTTAGTTTCCAATGCCCTTGGAGCTGTATTGGTGAAAAATTTTCTTTGGCATATGTCTGAGATTTTGTTGCCTTTGTATTCCTCTAGTATTTTGAATGATTTCCCGCCTTACATTTAAGTCCTTTATCCATTTTGAGTTCATTTTTGTGTATGGTTTAAGTTGCTGGTCTACTTTCATTTTTTTGCATATATTTGTCCAATTTTCCCAGCACAATTTATTGAAGAGACTGTCTTGACTCCATTGTATGTTATTGCCTCCTTTGTCAAATATTAATTGAGCATATTGGTTTGGGTCAATTTCTGGGTTCTCTATTCTATTCCATTGATCTATATGTTTGTTCTTGTGATAGTACCAGGCAGTTTTGAGAACAGTGGCTTTGTAATATAGCTTGACATCTGGTATGTAGATCCCACCAACTTTGTTCTTTCTCAGGATCGCTGAATCTATTCAGAGTTTTTTTTATTCCAGATGAATTTTTGCTGAGTTTGTTCTAGGTCTGTGAAATATGCCGTTGGTATTTTAATGGGAAGTGCAATGAATTTATACATTGCTTTGGGTAGTATGAACATTTCAATGATGTTGATTCTACCAGTCCATGAACATGGCATGTTCTTTCATCTGTTTATGTCTTCCTCTATCTTTCTTTCAACATTCTGTAGTTTTCTGAGTATAGGTCTTTTACCTCTTTAGTTAAGTTTATTCCTAGGTATCTTAATATTTTTAGTTTGATAGTATATTGGATTGCTTTTTTAGTCTCTCTTTCTATAAGTTCACTCTTGGTGTATAGAAATGCCATAGATTTCTTAGCATTAATTTTGTATCCTGCTACATTGCTGAATTCATTTATTAATTCTAAAAGTTTTTTAATGGAGTTTCTAGGGTTTTTTTTTATGTACAATATCATGTCATCTGTGAATAAGGACAGTTTTACTTTTTTTCCCCTAATTCGGATGCCTTTTATTTCTTCTTCTTGTCTAATCGCAATGGCTAATACTTCCAATACTATATCAAACAGGAGTGGTGAGAGTGGACATCCCTGCTTGTTCCTGTTTTAAGGGGAAATGGTTTTAATTTTTCCTCATTGAGAATGATGTTGGCTGTGAGTTTGTCATATATGGCTTTTATTATGTTGAGGTATGATCCTTCTATTCCCACCCTGCTGAGAGTTTTATAAAAAATGGGTGTTGGATTTTGTCAAATGCTTTTTCTGCATCAATTTACATGACTATGCAGTTTCAATCTCTCAATTTGTTTATGTGATGTATCACATTTATTGAATTGCGGATATTGTACCATCCTTGCATCCCTGGGATAAATCCTACTTGGTCATGGTGGTATGATCTTTCTAATGTACTGTTGGATCTGATTTGCTAGGATTTTGTTGAGGATTTTGGCATCTATGTTCATGAGGGATATTGGCCTGTAATTCTCTTTCATTGTGCTGTCTCTATCTGGTTTTGGTATTAGGGTTATGCTGGCTTCATAGAATGAGGTTGGAAGTGTTCCTTCCTCTTGAATTTTTTGGAGTAGTCTCAGGAGAACAGGTTTTAGTTCTTCCTTGAATGTTTGGTAAACTCCCCTGTGAAGCCATCTGGTCCTGGCTTTTACATGTTGGAAGCTTTTTGATTACTGCTTTAATTTCATCCATAGTTATTGGCCTATTGAGATTTTTAGATTCTTCCTGATTGAATATTTATTTTTTCCATTAGTTGATTCTTTTTTTTTTACATTTTTTAAAATTGCATAAAGCTTTACAAAGATTAGTACATATATCTCTTTTTCCCCCTCCCCTTTCCCCAGCCTCCCCTACCCCCCAGTGTTTTGTTTGAAGTTGTATTTTTTCTAGGAACATGTCCATTTTCTCGAGGTTCTCTAGTTTGTTGGAGGAGAGTTGTTGATAGTATTTTTTAACAATCTTTTGTATTTCTGTGGGGTCTGTGGTTATTTCTCCTCTTTCATTTCCGATTTTGTTTATTTGCGTCTTGTCACTTTGCTTCTTGGTGATCCTGGCTAGAGGTTCATCAATCTTGTTTATCCTTTTAAAGAACCAGCTCTAGTTTTTTTGATCTTCTGTAGTGTTTATTTTGGTCTCTATGTCATTGATTTTTGACCGAATATTTATTATCTCCTTCTTTTGGCTCACTCTGGGTTTTTCTTGATGCTTTCTTTCCAATTCTTTGAGTTGCAAAGTTAGATGATTTACTACCACATTTTCTTGTTCTTTGAGGTAGACCTAGCTAATATAATAAAAGAGAAACATGCAAATTGACTGTTACCACCAGCCGTCCAGGGCCCCCTGCTCACAGCCATGCCAACCAGCCAATCAGAGCAGCTGTATGCAAATTAACCCAGCCAAGATGGAGGCTGGCAGGACAGCTCTGCACTGGGAGCCTCTGCAGCCAGCACAGCTGTGCCAGTTGTGTCAGCTCAGTGGGGCAGGGGGTTCCGGCCTGGGGCCTCCTCAGGGCATCCAGGAGCTCCCGTCCCAGGTCCACTGCCTATCTCCGCCCCCGGGGGCCTCCACCAGACATGCAGGAGAGCAGGTTCTCCACAAGCCTTGCAGGAGCAGCCATCCTGGGTCCGCTGCCTGGCTCCACCCTCCGGGAGCCTCCTCGGGGCATCCAGGAGCAGCTGTCCAGTGTCTGATGCCTGACTCTGCCCCCCGGAGCCTCCGCAGGGCATCCAGGAATGCCTGTCCTGGGTCCGCTGCCTGGCTCTGCCCTGGGGGCCTCCATGTGGTGTCCAGGAACGCCTGTCTTGGGTCTGCTGTCTGGCTCTGCCCCGAGGGCCTCCTCGGGGGCATGTGGGAGCACCTGTCCAGGGTCTGCTAACTTCATCCACCCCCAGGGGTCTCTACAGGGCATGTGGGAGTTTCTGCTGCACAGTGCAGAGAATCTGAAGCCAGTCCACTGCCCGGCTCCACCCAGGGTGTGTTTGCTCAGCAGCAGGGCCCCACCAAGGGATCCTGCACCAGTGTCCGCCCCTGGCTCACCACCCAGCTCTGCGCCAGGTGTGTCCCTCAGCGGTGGGGGCCCACCAGGCATGTGCGATCATGGACCCTCTGGTGGGAAACGTCCAGGCCTGCACTCACCAACCCTCCCACCCCCAGTGCACGAACCCTGAAGGGGCTGTGGGCAGCCTGAAAATGGCCCTCAGCTCCTCACCCAGGCTGGCCAGGCATGCCAGCAGGTGGACATCTCCCCCCGAGGTGTCCCAGACTGCAAGAGGGCACAGGCTGTGCTGAGGGACCCCCACCCCCCAAGTGCACAAATTTTTGTGCACCGGGCCCCTAGTAGAGCTATAAATTTCCCTCTCAGGATTGCTTTCATTGCGTCCCATAGGTTTTTGGATTCTTATGTTTTCATTGTCATTAGTTTCCAGGATGTTTCTAATTTCTTCTTTGATCTAATTTTTAACCCAATCAATATTTAATAATGTGCTATTCAGCTTCCAAGAGTTTGAATGTTTTGGATTCTTTTTATTGTAGCTTATTTCTAATATTATGCCATTGTGATTTGAGAAGATGCTTGATATGATTTCAATCTTCTTGAATTTGGGGAGACTATGCTTGTGACCCAATATGTGTTCTATTTTTGAAAATGTTCTATGTGACTTGAGAAGAAGGTATAATCCCAGGCTTTGGGGTGAAATGTTCTGAAGATGTCAATTAAGTCCATCTGATCTAGTGAGTCATTTAGGATTGCCTTTTCTTTGCTTATTTTTTTGTGTAGAGGATTTATCCAGTTATGTCATAGGTGTATTAAAGTCCTCTACTGTAATTGTATTGTTGTCTATCTCTCCCTTGATATCTTCCAGGAGTTTTTTTTATGTATTTGGGTGCTCCTGCATTGGGTGCATATATGTTTATCAGCGTTGTGTCCTCTTGTTGTATCGATCCCTTTAGTATTATGAAGTGGCCTTTCTTATCTCTTGTTTAGCCTTAACATTAAGGTGTATTTTGTCTGATACAAGTATCGCTACCCCAGCTTTTTTTTCATATCCATTTCCCTGAAAGATATTTTTCATCCCTTCACTCTCAGTCTGTGTGAGTCCTTTATTCTGAGGTGAGTCTCTTGTAAACAAAAATATACAGGTAATGTTTTTCATCCATTCAGCCACTCGGTGTCTTTTGAGTAGAGCATTTGGTCCATTTACATTTAAAGTTATTATTAAAAGTTACTTGTTTTTAGCCATTTTTATTTTTTGTGCCTGTGTTCTTTCTTACAGTTTTATTTCTTCTTTTACACCAGTCCCTTTAGCATTGCTGACTTTGCAGTGATATACTCCCTTAGCATTTTGTTTTTTTTTGTTTTTTTGTTTTTTTGTCTGTGAATCTTCTTATTTCCCCTTCAATTTTGAATGATAGGCTTGCTGGATAGAGTAACCCGGGATTCAGTCCCTTGCTTTTCATCACTATGTAAATTTCCGTCCATTGCCCTCTGGCATGATGTGTTTCTGTTCAGAAATCATTTGATAATCTGATGGGAGCTCCTATGTATGTAATTTTCTGTCTCTGTCTTGCAGCCTTTAAGATTCTCTCTTTGTCCTGAACATTTGCCATGGTAATTACGATGTGTCTTCTTGTGGGTCTTTTTGGATTCATCTTATTTGGGAATCTCTGTGCTTATGTGACTTTTTTCTTCTCCACCTCAAGGAAGTTTTCTGAGATTATTGCTTCAAATATGTTTTCTAATCCCTGTTCCTCTTCATGTTGTTCTGGCACCCCTATTATTCATATGTTGCTTTGTTTCATGTTGTCCCATAGCTCTCTTAGGCTCTCCTCCTGTCTTTTAATTTTTTTCTCTAATTACATTTCAGATTGGGTGTGTTTTGCTTCCCTGTCTTCTAATTCGCTAATTCGGTCCTCCGTTTCTCCTAGTCTACTGTTGAAACTTTCCATGGTGTTTTTTATGGCAGCTATATCACCCTTCATTTCTTCTTGATTCTTACATAAGTTATTGATTTTTTCATCCATTTCTTCTTGATTCTTACATAAGTTATTGATTTTTTCCCCTCCATCCAGTTTATGCACTCTAGGACTCTTATTATGAATTCTTCTTCTTACATATTGCATGCATCTGTTTCACTTAGCTGCTTTTCTGGTGATTCCTCCTTTTCTTTTCTTTGGGGGTTTCTTTGTCTACCCATTTTTGGTCTCACCAACTTATTTAGATGTCGAGTTGTGCAGTGGCTGCTCCTTGGTTGGTGGTGGTTCCTTGGACTGCAATTGCTCCTCAAGGTGGCTGCTCCTCAGATGACAGTGGTTCCTCTGGTGGGTGCTGTTAGCAGAAATGGTGTCTCTGGCTGGCAATGGAAGCTGCTCACACAGCTGCCATTCCTTGGACAGAGGTGGGCTGATCACGTGACTGCTGCTCCTTGGATCTAAGTTGGCTGCATGCTGCTGCTTTTCTTAGATGGAGCTGGCTGCTCGTGAGGCTGTAGCATTTTGGACAGGGGCAGGTTGCTAACAGGGCGACTGCTCCTCGTATGGGTATGGGCTGCTCGCTCAGTTGTTGGTTCTCCAATGGGGGATGGGCTGCTTGCATGGTTCCTGCACCTTAGGTGGGAGTGAGCTTCATGTGCAACTGCTGCTCCTTGGAAAGAGGCGGGATGCTCACCCAGCTGCTGTTCGTCAGACAGGTGCAGACTGCTTTTGGCTAATGCTCCTTGGGTTAGTGTGCGCTGCTCCTCAGAAAGGAACAAGGCTGCTCATGTGGATGCTGCTCCTCAGACTGGGGAACAGGCCACTCACACAGCTGCTCATCCTTGGACAGTGGGCTGCCACACGAGGCTTATGCTCTTAGGCCTGAGATAGGCTGGTCATGGAGCTGCTGCTTCTTGGACAGGGGTGGGCTGCTCACATGTCTGCTGCTTGTGTGGTTGCAGTGCCCTGGACTAAGGTGTTGGGCTGGTCAGAGGAGAGCCTGCTTCAGAACACACAGGAGCCTGCCGCCCAGCATGACTGGAGACTAGTTGACTGTGGGACCACAGCTGAAGTAACAGGTCCCTGGCAGTGGTGTCTGAAGAGTTCCAGGTGTTATCTGAGGGAACCCTGCGTGGGAGTGAGGTCTGGCTCCCAGTTACAGCCACTCTCCCATTAAAAACGCTAGGCCTGTGAGGACTAAGCAGCCTCCTGGAAATTTTTACAACAGTAGCAGAAGCTGCTTTGTTAAGGAAGCCCGTTTAGCAAGACCACTGTGGGATTTATCTGTGCCTCACTCACATACTCACATGCACATTTCATGTGACCACACACTCCTCTTTTGGTCCCTCACTGACTTATGCTCTCTTCCTCACTGCCACCTTCTTCCTGCCTTTGTACTTGGGTCTGGGGTATTATTGACCCTTTTGTGGATGGAGTTTCCTCTACAGGTGTCTGTTTGTGAGATTCACTCTCTAGCACCTGGCCTGACAGGATAAAATTCACCTCGACAAGACACCACAGAAAGGGACCAAAGCGCAAATACACTCATGACATTAATAACCCCACTATAATTGACCACCTGAGAAAAGAGGATTAGGGGAGAGAAAAGAGCAAAAAAGATGAGGTGGAATAAAAAGGAGTCTATATCTATGAACACACCACAGAACCAATTGATAATCAAACAAAACAAAACAAAACAAAACAAAACAAAACAAAAAATATACAAACCCCCAGTAGTGAGGATGGGATCAGAATCTGTAGATGCCAAGCTTATATATAGAAGATAAGTTTAATAATTGGAAGAATACGGGGAGGATGTCAGTTCAGTGTAGAAGAAGTAGAAAGGGGATGGGTGGATAAGAGGAAAGAGAATTAAAGAAAAGAAAAAAATAAGCCTTAACCTGTTTGGCTCAGTGGATAGAGCGTTGGCCTGTGGACTCAAGGGTCCCAGGTTCGATTCCAGTCAAGGGCATGTAGCTTGGTTGTGAGCAAATCCCCAGTGGGGAGTGTGCAGGAGGCAGCTGATCAATGTTTTTCTCTCATCAATGTTTCTAATTGTCTATCCCCCTTCCTTCCTCTCTGTAAAAAATCAATAAAATATATTTAAAAATTTTTTCAAAAAATTTGATTTCAAAAATGGTATAAAAATAGCAAAAAAAATTAAAATAAAATAGAGTGATGGAAAAATAAAGTGAAAAGAAGTAAAAAATATGACATGTCCTCACTCATCTATGGATAATAATAACCATTATAAACTGGTGAACAAAAATAGATACAGGGGCAGAGCAGCATCAAACAGACTGTCAAATTATAGCAACAAGGACAGGGAGGGTTGGGGGGGCTAACAGATCAACCGAAGGACTTTTATGCATGCATTTAAACATAACCAATGGACACAAAACACTGGGGCATAGGGGAGGCTGGGGGAAGGGCAGGGGAAAAATATATATGTACTAATCTTTGTAATACTTTATGTAATAATAAAAAAGAAATAAAAAATAAAGCAACAAATACAATCAGGAAACAACAAAAAAGGAAAGATAACAAAATAATAAAAAAAATAATGAAGTAAAATATTCCTTTGGCTGGCTTAAGATCTCAGTCTTCTATACCATAATGTTTCTCAGGATCTGATTGCTGGGACCAAAAGTCTCTCTTTTGGCCAGTCCCTTTGGACTCTCAAGGACTCTTTATGTTTTTTTAAAAAATCTGGGTGTGGCTGTATTAGTTGTCTGGATACTGGAGGGAGGGGTTGTCTCTTCAGGGAACAATGGCTGCCCAGGTCCCAGGTTCAGGCATGAGTTAGCACCAAACTCGCTGACACCTCGCCTGAACCCCCCCTCTCTCTCCAGATTCCACAACTTGGCACCTTCTCTCACACTCAAGCCATGGGTAAGTGTCTGTATCTGAAAAAGCCCTATGCATAAGGCTCAATGGAGAAAAGCACAGGCCACAGTGGTGAGAGAGGCTGTGCCCGCACTCCTATCCTGCCGGCACTCTTCAGTCTTTACTGACTATGGACCCAGATATAGAATCCACTTCGAAGGGGATACGCTTCTCTCCTGCCCATACACTCCAGCCCTTTCCTGATTGTGAACCTGGATCTAGAATGCCCTGCTGACCAGCAGTTCCGCAGACCCTCTTTCCACTGTGCCTGTCTCAAAGGACACAGCTGGGTGCCGGTGCCAGCATCAGTGCCATGTGGAGTCTTTCCGATCCTCAGGGCTCAGGTATGGCAGAATATCCTTCCCAAAGCTTTGAATTTACCTCTGTCAGGAGACTTCTACCTTACCCGGCTGCAGGCTGTCTCCCAGTTTGATCTCCTCTGTCAATTTGGGCTGGATGCTACTCGTTTCAGCCATTTACCCTATCTATACCCGGACAAGGCACTGGATACATCTGCCTATACTATCACCATTTTCCAGTCCCTCCATGGGTGTTGGATTTTGTCAAATACTTTATCTGTATCAATTGACATAATTATGTGATTTTTGTTTGTCAATTTGTTTATGTGATGTATTACATTTATTTATTTGCAGATATTGTACCATCCTTGCATCCCCAGAATAAATCCCACTTGGTTATGGTGTATGATCTTTCTAATGTAACGCTGAATCCAATTTGCTATAATTTTGTTGAGAATTTATCATCAAGGATATTGACCTATAGTTCTCTTTTTTTGTGGTGTTTTTATTTGGTTTGGGAATTAGGGTAATGCTGGCTTCATAGAAAGAGCTTAGAAGTGTGTCTCCCTCTTGAATTTTTTCGAATAGTCTGAGGAGGATAGGTTTTAGTTCTTCTTTGAATACTTGGTAGAACTCCCCTGTAAAACTGTCCAGACCATGGATTTTGTTTTCTGGAAGATTTTTGATCTGCTTCAGTAATTATCAACCTATAGAGGTTTTTTGATTCTTCCTGATTGAGTTTTGGGAGCTTTTATTTTCCTAAGAATATGTCCATTTCGTCTAGGTTGTCCATTTTGTTGGAATAGTTGCTCATAGTATTTTTTCATAATCCTTTGTATTTCAGTGGGGTTGGTTGTTACTTCAACTCTTTCCTTTCTAATTTTGTTTGTTTGGGTCCTTTCTCTTTGCTTCTTAGTGAGCCTGGCTAGCCATTCATCAATCTTGTTTATACTTTTACAGAACCAGGTCTTAGCTTTGTTGATCTTTTGTATTGTGTTTTTGTTTTTTTGGTCTCTATGTCATTTATTTTTTATTATTTGCTTTCTTATGCTAATACTGGGCTTTTCTTGTTTTTCTCCTTATAATTCTTTGAGTTGTAGGGTTAGATAATTTCTCACCATTTTTTCTTGTTTTTTTGTTTTTTTTTTTAGGTAGGCCTGTAGGACTATGAACATCCCACTCAAGATTGCTTTCACTGTGTCACACAGATGTTGTATTGTTGTGTTTTCATTGTTGTTTGTTGCCAGGTTGCTTTTTTACTTCTTCTTTGATCTCTTTGGTAAACCATCATTGTTTAATAGCATGCTATTTAGCTTCCAGGTGTTTGATTTTTTTTTTCATTTTTATATTGCAATTGATATCTAATTTTATGTCACTCTGATCTGAGAAGATGCTTGATATGATTTCTATCTTCTTGAATTTGAAGTGACTTTGCCTATGACCCAATATGTGGTCTATCTTTGAAATTGGCCCATGCACTTGAGAAGAAAGTATATTCTGTGGCTTTGGGGTGAAATGTTCAGATGTCAATTATTTCCATCTGATCTAGTGAGTCATTTGGAATTGATGTTTCTCTGCGGATTTTTTTTTGTTTAGAGGATTTATTCAGTGGTATTAGTGGGGTATTAAAGTCCCCTACTATGACAGTACTAAGTGTACCAGTTAATGATGTAGGTTTTTCTCAATAGATGGAGTTACACATATGTTGATATACATGCAATTTGATATGTATGCTATTTTGTTGTATTGACAATAACTTCAGAACTTCATATGTCAAATTTGTGGAAGCTGTTAACATCATTATTACTTTTACACTTAAAAATGTCAAATTTCATGCCAAAAATGAGCATTTGTAAGAAGTTTTAATTCATTGTTTTATTTCAAAGAAAAGTGCTTCTGAATACTTTGAGAAGATTATGGTGAATATGCTCCATCTCAGGATAATTGTGAACACTGGTTTAAATGCTTTAAAAGTGATGAAAGTGACGATTTTGATGTGGGAGACAAAGACGTTCAGGTCAACCAAAAAAGTTTGAAGAACAACAATTACAAGCATTATTGGATAAAGATGCAGTCAAACTCAAAAATGCTTGCAGAAAGATTAAACCTTGCTCAGCAAACAATTTCCAATCATGTACAAGCAATGAGAAATATTTTAAAGGAAGAAAAATGGGTGCCACATCAAGTGAGCAAAAGACAAATGGAAAACCAAAAAGTCATCAATAAAATGTTCTTCAATAACATGAAAGTAAGTATTTTTTTGCACCAAATTGTGACTGGCAATGAAAAGTGGATTTATTTTGAGAATCCCAAATGCACAAAATTATGGGGTAATCCAGGTCAACCATCAACATCGACTGCAAGGCCAAATTGCTTCAGAAAGAAGACAATATTCTGCTTTTGGTGGGATCAGGAAGGTGTCATGTATTATGATCATCTAAAACCAGGTGAAGCCATTAATACTGATCACTACAGACAATGAATAATCAATTTGAACCATGCTTTCATCATTAAATGACCAGAATAGACTAGAAGACATGGCAAAGTAATTTTGCTTCATGATAATGCACCATCACACACTTCAAAACCAGTTAATAACATGTGAAAAGATCTTGCCTGGGAAGTATTAACCCACCTGCTGTTTTCTCCTGATGTTGCTCCTTCAGATTACCACTTTTTCTAATCTATGGCACATGCACTTTCTGAGCAGCACTTAAAAACATAGGAAGAAATAGAAAATTTGGTCTCTGAATGGTTTGTCTAAAAAAAAAAGTTCTATTGGGACGGTATCCACAAATACCTGAAAGATGGGGAAATGTGTAGCTAGCGATGGTCATTATTTTGAATAAAGTACTTTTGATGTTTCTCTTGAAATTATTGTTTTTTATCTGATTAAAAATCCACTTTTATTAACTGGTACAGTTAGTATTCTTGTTAATCCTCCCCTTGATATCTTCCAGAAGTTTATTATTATTTTTTTAATGTATATGTGTGCTCCTATATTAGGTGCATATATGTTTTATATCCTCTTGTGAATTGCTCCCTTTAGTATTGTGAAGTGGCCTTCCTTATTATGGCTTCTACTTTGAGGTCTGATTTGTCATATATAAGTATTATTACACAAGCTTTTTTGTTGTTGTCATTGGCCTGAAAAACCTTTTTCCATCCCTTCACTATCAATCTGTGTAAGTCTTTTATGTGAGGAAGGTCTCCTTTTTAGAGCAGATATATGGGTAATGTTTTCTTATACATTCAGCTACAGCTACCCTATGCCTTTTGATTGGAGCATTGAATCTATTTACATTTAAAGTTATTATTGATAGGTACTTGTTTGTCAACAATTTTCATTCTTTATGCCTGTTTTTCTCTTTACTGTTTCTTCTTTTTACAACAGACCTTTTAGCATTTCTTGCATTGCGGGTTTGGTGGTAATAAACTCCCTTAGTCCCTTTTTGTCTGCTAAGCTCCTGATTTCACCTTCAATGTTGATTGATAGCCTTGCTAGCTATAGTATTCTTGGATTCAGACCCTTCCTTTGCATGCCTTTGTGTATTTCATTCCAATCCTTTCTGGCCTGATTTGTTTTTGTTGAGAAATCAGTTGAAAGTCTGATGGGAGATCCCTTGTAGGTAACTTTCTGTCTCTCTTTGGCAGCCTTTAAGATTTTTATTTTGTCATTGGTGTTTGTCAATTTAATTATATTGTGTCTTGGTGTCGGTCTTTTTGGATTCTTTCTGTTTGGGACTTTATGAGCTTCTTGGACTCGTGTGAGTTTTTTTTTCCCAATATCAGAGAAGTTTTATGTCATTATTTCTTCAGACAGGTTTTCTATTCCTTGCTCAGTTTCCTCTCCTTCTGCTTCTCCAGTTATGTGGATGTTGTTTCGTTTTGTGTTGTTCCAAAGTTCCCTTAGGCTCTCCTCCTGTTTTTTAAATTTGTTTTCCACTTGTTACTCATCTTGGGTATTTTTTCCCTACCTTGTCTTATAGCTCACTGATGTAGTCCTCCACTTATTCTAGTCTACTGTTGTTACTTTTTATTAAATTCCTATAGCAGCAATTTCATTCTTCATTTCTCCTTGGTTCTTCTTCATTTCTCCTTGGTTCTTCTTCATTTCCTCTTGGTTCTTACACATGTTGAATTTGCCTTCCGTCATTTTTAGCATCCTTATGACCATTGCTCTTAATTCTCTCTCTGACAAATTGCTTGCCTCCATTTAGTTTACTTCCTTTTCCAGTGATTTCTCCTTTTGTTTGTTATGAGGGCTGTTTCTTTATCTCCCCATTTCCATTCCTCTCAGGGTTTCTGGTTATGTAGATCTCTCTCTCCTGCATTGACTTAAAGGCACAAAATACAACATGAGAAGACAAAACACAGAGGGCACCAAACACAAATCTATTCATGATACCCATAATGCCAAATAAAGGTGACCACCAGAGAAAAGAGAATTAGGAGAGAGAAAAGAGTGCAAAAATTATATTGTGAAATAGAAAAAAAATGTAAGAGCAAAAATAAAGAGAAGAAAAATGAAGGGGAAATATATATGTTTATGGGTCAAAAGCTCCAAAAATACCAACAACTAATCCAAAACATAGAAACAACAAACACCCAGAAAAGGAGGGAAGCTGAATCTGAAGCGACAAATCTTATGTCCAGAAGATAAGGTCAAGGAATTGAATGAATGGGGAAATGGCCACAATTTAGTGTAGAGGAGGTAGAAAGAAAATGCATGTTTAAGAAGAAAAGTAAAAAACAAAATACCAAAAAAAAAATATATATATATATATATATATATATATATATATATATATATTAACATATATATCTGTGTATATATGAAAATTTATATATATAATTTTTTTCCCTTTTTTTAATCTCTTTAGTATGCGTCTATTTTTTTGGAAAAGTAGAATAGAGAATATATAGACCTAGATTGGTGATTGAAACTAATTAAGCTATTAGAAGAAGAGAAAAAAAAACAGAAAAAACAAACTAACAAACAATCACAAGACAGATAGAAAGAGGAAAAAATGGCTATTGAAGGGAAAAAAAGAGAAGTGTGTATGGACGTGTAACAGGGAAGAGGAAATTAGATATATGAGTAAGATCAATTTTTAACATGGAGTAAAAGGCAAGGATAGAGAAAAACCAATGCAGGATCAGGGTAAGAGAAACAGGTGAAAAAAGGGAAAAGTGAGGAAGAGAGTGTTGGCATAAAGGAAAAACTGAGATTGATTAAAATAATCTAAAATAAAAATAGAATATAGAACACTAATCCAAACATAAAATAAAGAAAAATTAAAAGTTAAAAAGGTAAAATGATGGTAATAATAATAAAAATTAAAAATAAAAATATAATAAAAAAGTAAAATAAAGTGAGAAAAAATTAGTTTCTTAAGTAAAAGATAAAAAATAAAAAAAATGAAGTAGTGAAGGTTGTTCACTTTACCTGGTCTTCAATGTCCCATGGGGGTTGGCTTAAGACCCCTCTCTACTGTTCTGCCTGGCACGTTTGTTTCCTGTCAGGTAGTCAGCACAGTGTTGAAGTTCCCCACAATCTACCACTCCTCTGTGTCATAAATCACAACCTTGTTTTAAAGGAGGCAGGATTTCTCTACTCACTTTGTTTCTCTGGCTGTCTTTAGTTGTATTTAAACAAGCGTCTATTCCTGACATAGCCCCTTGGTGGCGGTGTTTCTGTATTAATTTCAGGGACCAAATGACCCCTCAATCAAGTGTTTAGACTCTTCTTTCCCTACCCTATTTAAGACTGGGTTGGAGTGAAGGTCTGTCCTATAGCTGGTTTCTTGCTCATGTCTCCTTTTTCTGATCCCCAGTTTCCACAAAAACAACTTTTCCCTGTAGTCTTATTGAGTGTTTTTAAATGGAAGAGCCTATGTACTGGTGTTAGCAAGCAAAAGCAAGGAAGTAAAAAAGATAAAGAAACTGCGCTGATTCACATCTTTCTCCCCCCAGCACTGTGTGGCCAGTATAGAACTTCAGGCTGTCTTTCTGGGCACAGTCTCCCATGGTTGTGGGCTTAGATCTAGAGTACTCCTCTGCCAGCAGCTCTGTGGACCTCCTTCTACCTTCGAGGGCTACACTGACCCAAGGGCTATGGATTTGATGGAGTACATTCTCCCTCTGAAACTCTAGCCCCTGCTGCATGCATTTCTGCCTCTAGCCTGGATCTCAGATCTCACCTCTTTCCAGGTTATCTCTGACCTTTCTGTCCATAGATTGCCTCACCAGCTGTGTTTAATTCAGCAACTCTGGGTGGATATTACTTGATTCAGCTGTTGCTTCTATCTGCTGTAGAGAAGGCACAGGACCCATCCGCATATTCAGCCACAACCTTGTCTCTCCCTGGACAAACTTTTTAGGCATCTGTGGCTGGGGAGGCTGGATTCTCAGTGTTCTTTAGTTCTCAGCTGAGGCAGCTGGTCCCTAGGCATTGTGGCTATAGGTATCTGAGGTCTCCCAGCTTGAAGGTAAGTCTGGGCTTCCAATCACAGCCTCACTCCCCTTCAAGATGGCATGGTCTCTGGGGCAGAACTGGCTGCTCTGGGAGAGATTTTAGTGGTAGTAGAGGCTACCCAGGCCAAGGGAGCTTGGTCCAGCAGTCTCCAACACTCCTGTGGAATATAGGTGTTCCTCACTCACAAACACAGACACTCCCCACATGTCCACACACTCTCCTTTCATTCTCTAACTCACACACTATCTTACAACCTGCTGTCCCATTGGCCATCGTCTTGGATCTCTCCACCCTACATCTTTCAATTAGAGCATTTAATGCATTTACATTTAAAGTAATTGTTAATAATGTAATTATTCTCATTTTATTATTCATATTTTTAATCCTCCCTTCTTAATGAAGTTCCTTTAACATTTCTTATAATTCTGATTTGGTGGTGATGAACTCCTTTAGCTTTTTATTGTCTGGGAATCATTGTCTGACTCTCAATTATGAATGATAGCTTTGATGTGTAGAGAAATATTTATTGTAGCCCTTGCTTTTCATCACTTTGAATATTTCTTTTCACTGCTTTCTAGCCTGCAAAATGTTTGTTGAGAAATCAGCTGACAGTCTTATGGGAACTCCCTTATCAGTAACTATCTGTTTTCTTCTTGCTGATTTTAGGATTCATTTTTAGTCTTTACTTTTGGCATTTTAATTATGTGTCTTCATGTGTGCCTTTTGGATTCATCTTGTTTGAGACTATCTGTATTTTCTGGGATTGTATGTCCATTTCTTTTGCCAAGTTAGGGAATTTTTTGTCATTATTTCCTCAAATAGTTTTTTAAATCCTTGTTTTCTCTCCGCTCCTTCTGGTACCCCTATGATGTAAATGCTGGTATGTTTGAACTTGTCAAAGAGACCCTTAAAAAAAAAATATATATATATATATATATATATATATATATATATATATATATATATATATGTGTTTGATTACATATTTTTGGTGTCCTTGTCTTCTAAATCATTTATGCTTTATCTAACCTCATTTATATTTTTTAATTATTATTCCTAAAAATATTACAAAGAGTAGTACATATGTCTCTTTTTTTCCCCTCCTTGACCTTCCCCCTTCGTCCACTACAACTCAATGTCTTCTGTCCATTGGTTATGCTTATATGGATGCATAAAAGTTCTTTGGTTGATCTCTTTCCTCTCCCCCCACCAACTGTCCCTGGCCTTCCTGCTGTAGTTTGACAGTCTGTTTAATGCTGCTCTGATTCTGTATCTATTTCTGTTTAACAGTTTATAATGGTCTCTATTATCCATAGATGAGTGATGTCATGTGGTATTTTTCTTTCATTGATTAGTTTATTTCACTTAGCATAATGCTCTCCAGTTCCATCCATGCTGATGCAAATGGTAAGAATTCCTTCTTCTTTACAGCAGCATAGTATTCCATTATGTAGATGTACCACAGTTTTCTAATACATTCATCTGCTGATGGACACTTACGCTGTTTCCAAATCTTAGCTATGGTGAATTGTGCTGCTATGAACATAGGAATGCATATATCTTTTCTGATTGGTGTTTCTAGCTTCCTGGGTTATATCCATAGAAGTGGGATCACTGGGTGAATGGCAGTTCCATTTTTAAATTTTTGAAGAAATGCCATACTGTCTTCCATAGTGGTTGCACCAGTCTGCATTCCAACCAGCAGTGTATGAGGGTTCCTTTTTCTCCGCATCCTCTCCAGCACTTGTCATTTGCTGATTTGTTGATGATAGCCATTCTTAAAAGTGTGAAATGGTACCTCACTGTTGTTTTGATTTGCATCTCTCAGATGATTAGTGACTTTGAGCATGTTTTCATTTGTCTCTTGGCTTTCTGAATGTCCTCTTTTGAAAAGTGTCTATTTAGTTACTTTGCACATTTTTTAATTGGATTGTTTATCTTCCTTTTGTAAAGTTGTATGAGTTCCCTATACATGTTAGAGATTAAACCTTTATCAGTGATAACATTGGCAAATATGTTCTCCCATGCAGTGGACTTTCTTGTTTTTTTTGTTGATGGTTTCTTTTGCTGTGAAGAAGCTTTTTATTTTGATGCAGTCCCATTTGTTTATCTTCTCTTTAGTTTCCAATGCCCTAGGAGCTGTATTGGTTAAAAAATTGCTTCGACATAAATCTGAGATTTTGTTCCCTTTAAATTTCTCTCGTATGTTTATAGTTTCCTGTTTTACATTTAAGTCCTTTATCCATTATGAGTTTACTTTTGTGTATGGTGTAAGTTGGTGGTCTAGTTTCATATTTATGCATATATCTGTCCAATTTTCCCAACACCATTTATTGAAGAGACTGTCTTAAGTCCAATCTATGCTGTTGCCTCCTTTGTCAAATATTAATTGAGCATATTGGTTTGGGTCAATGTCATGGTTCTCTATTCTATTCCATTGAACTACATGTCTGTTCTTGTGCCATTACCAGGCAGTTTTGAGAACAGTTGCTTTGAAATATAGCTTGATATCTGGTATTGAGATCCCACCTACTTTGTTCTTTCTCAGGATTGCTGCAGCAATTCAGGATCTTTTTTTTTTTTATTCCAGATGAATTTTTGGAGAGTCTGTTCTAGGTCCTTGAAATATGCCATTGGTATTTTGATGGGGCGTGCATTTAATTTATAAATTGCTTTGGGTAGTATGGACATTTTAATAGTATTGCTTATACCAATCCATCAACATGGTATGTTCTTCCATCTGTTTATGTCTTCCTCTATCTTTTTTTTCAAAGTCCTGTAGTTTTCTGAGTAGAGGTCTTTTACCTCTTTAGGTATTCCTAGGTATCTTAATATTTTTGGTGCAATGGTAAATGGGATTGCTTTTTTAGTCTCTATTTCTGTAAGTTCACTATTGGTGTACAAAAATGCCATAGATTTCTTGGTGTTAATTTTGTATCCTGCTACATTGCCGAATTCATTTATGAAGTCTAATAAGTTTTTGATGGACTCTTTAGGGTTTCTTATGTACAATATCAGGTCATCTGCAAATAAGGACAGTTTAACTTTTTTTCCAATTTGGATGCCTTTTATTTCTTCTTCTTGTCTAATTGCAATGGCAAATACTTCCAGTATTATATCGAACAGGAGTGGTAAGAATGGGCATCCCTGTCTTGTTCCTGTTCTAAGGGTAAATGGTGTTAGTTTTTGCCTGTTGAGTATGATGTTGGCTGTGAGTTTGTCATATATGGCTTTTATTATGTTGGGGTATGATCCTTCTATTCCCATGTTGCTGAGAGTTTTTTTCAAACATGGGTGTTGGATTTTGTCAAATGCCTTTTCTGCATCAATTTATATGACTATGTAGTTTTAATCTCTCAATTTGTTTATGTGGTGTATCACGTTTATTGATTTGCAGATATTGTATCATCCTTCCATCCCTGGGATAAATCCTACTTGGTCATGGTGTATGACCTTTCTGATGTACTGTTGGATCCGATTTTCTAGGATTTTGTTGAGGATTTTAGCATCTATGTCCATGAGTAATATTGGCCTGTATTTCTCTTTCATTGTGTTGTCTATAACGGGTTTTGGTATTAGGGTAATGCTAGCTTTGTAGAATGAGCTTGGAAGTGTTCCTTCCTCTTGAATTTTTTGAAGTAGTCTGAGTAGGATAGGTTTTAATTCTTCCTTGAATGTTTGGTAAAACTCCCCTGTGAATCAGTCTAGTCCCAAGCTTTTGTTCACTGGAAGCATCTTGATTACTGCTTCAATTTCTTCCATAGTTATTGCCCTACTAAGATTTTTAGATTCTTCCTGATTTAGTTTTGGAAGATTGTATTTTTCTAGGAATATGTCTACTTCCTCCAGGGCCCAGTTTGTTAGAATAGAGTTGTTCATACTATTTTTTAACAATCCTTTGTATTTCTATGGGGTGTGTTGTTATTTCTCCTCTTTCATTTCTGAATTTGTTTTTTTGGGTCCTCTCTCTTTGCTTCTTGGTGAGCTTGGCTAGAGGTTCATCAATCTTGTTTATCCTTTCAAAGAACCAGCTCTTGTTTTTTTTGATCTTTTGTATTCTTTTTTTGGTCTCTGTGTGGTTTATCTCTGCTCTGATCTTTATTATTTTCTTCCCTCTGCTTACACTAGGCTTTTCTTGTTTCTCTCTTTCTAATTCTTTGAGTTGTAGGTTTAGGTAATTTATTATCATTGTTTCTTGTTTTTTGCAGTAGGCTTGTAGAGATATGAACTTCCCTCTCAAGACTGCTTTTGCTCTGTCCCATAGGTTTTGGATTGTTGTGTTTTCATTGTCATTTATTGCCATGCTGTTTATTATTTCTTCTTTGAACTCTGTGGCAACCCAGTCATGGTTTCAAAGCATGCTATTTAGTCTCCATGTGTTTGATTTTTTGGATTGTTTTTATTGTTGTCATTGATTTCCAGTTTTATGCCATTGTGATCTGAGAAGATGCTTGATATGATTTCCATCTTCTAGAATTTGAAGATACTTTGCCTGTGACCCAATATATAGTCTATTTTGAGAATGACCCATGTGCACTTGAGAAGAATGTATATTCTTTGGCTTTGGGGTGAAGTGTTCTGAAGATGCCAGTTAATTCCATCTGATCTAGCAATCATTTAGGATTGATGTTTCTTTGCTGATCTTTTGTTTAGAGGATTTGTCTAATGGTGATAGTGCAGTATTAAAGTCCTCCACTATGTTTTTATTGCTGTCAATCTCTCCCTTGATATCCTCCAGAAGTTTTTTATGTATTTGGGTGCTCCTATATTGGGTGTGTATATGTTTACCAGAGTTATTTCTTCTTTTTGGTTTGATCTCTTTAGTATTATGAAGTGGCCTTCCTTATCTCTTTTTATGTCCTTCACTTTGAGATCTAATTTGTCAGTTATAAGTATTGCTACCCCAGCTTTTTTTCATATCCCTTCGCCTGAAAAACTTTTTTTCATACTTTAACCATTAGTCTGTGTGCATCTTTGTTTTCTGAGGTGGGTTTCGTGTAGACAGCAGATATATGGGTCATGTTTTCCTATCCACTCAGTTACCCTATGTCTTTTGATTGGGGCATTTAATCCATTTATATTTAAAGTTATTATTGATAGATAATTGTTTCTTGCCATTTCTATTCTTTATTCCTGTGTTCCTTCTTCGTTTCCTTTTTTTCTTCTTTTGCAGCAGACCCTTTAACATTTCTTTCATGGCTGGTTTGGTGGTAACAAACTCCCTTAGTCAATTTTTGTCTGTGAAGCTCCTGATTTCACCCTAAATTTTGATTGATAGCCTTGCTTGGTACAGTATTCTTGGATTCATTCCTTTCCTTTGCATGACTTTTTATATTTCATTGCATTCTCTTCTTGTCTGATGTTTTTCTGTTGAGAAATCAGTCGCTAGTCTGATGGGGGATCCTTTGTAGGTAACTTTCTGCCTCACTCTGGCCTTTTTAAAAATTCTTACCGTGTCCTTGATGTTTGCTAATGTAATTTTGATGTGCCTTGGCATTGGTGTTTTGGGTTTCATTTTGTTTGGAACTCTGTGAGCTTATTGGATTTGTGTGAGTTTTCTCTTCTGTATATCAGGGAAGTTTTCTGTCATTATTTATTCAAACAAGCTTTCTATTCCTTGCTCAGTTCCTTCTCTTTCTGGAACCTTTATTACACGGATATTGTTTATTTTCATGTTGTTCCAAAGTTCTCTTAAGCTCTCCTCCTGCTTTTTAATTTTTTTTTCTAGAATCTGCTCTGCTTGGATATTTTTTCCTACCTTGTCTTCTATCTCACTGATGTGATCCTCTGCTTCATCTAGTCTACAGTTGATGCTTTCTTGAAGCAGGGGATTTCCCAGCAGGAGGACGATGGATCCCCTAGCGCTAGGACGCTTACATGCATGACTCCGGAGACCAGGTTCTGTGATGCAGGTCTAATTTTATTGAAGAAGTACAGAGTATTTATAGGTGGAGGTGGCCAATCATGGAACATCATCTTAGGGAGCCAATGAGCGTAAAGGTTGGGGTACTGTGTACATGGCTCTGGGAGGGGCTCAGGCAGGCGTTGCCATCTTCCTGGTGTGCCAGAAAGATCTGAACTGCTGGAGTGCACTCACAGCATTGCATCAGCCGCTGCACCGAGATAAACCTCCTGTGCACTACCTACATCTCCCCCTTCCTTTTTTATTAGTGCCTGTTGGCTGTGTATAGTCATGGCCTGTTATGCAGTTATGCGGGCTATCATGGTGAACATACAGCAGAAGAGGAAGAATGCTATGAGGAATATAACAGCTAAGGTAGCCCAAATGAATAGGCTAGTGGCGTTTAGCCAAAAAGTGAGGTGGCTTAATATTGCCCCACGTTATAGGGTGAGTCCTTCTGTCTCGGGGACGTCTCCTCCAGCGGTGCCGTGTCGCTTCTTCAAGTGAGAGCTCCTCCATCTCTGCCACTGGTTGGGTGACTGGTCTCCGGCTCATCTCTTAAGGCGTGTGGCTTGATGTCTCTTACTGGAATCCAGAGGGGGTGTTTCTCGCCTTCTGGGAAGATACAAGCAAAACCTCTCCCCTGGATTGAATAGGGGGTTTAGGGCCCCTGTTGATATACATAGACTGTTTCTTATCTGGCCACAGAGCTCTTGTAATTTGTGTAAGGTGAGTGAGTCCGGGATGGCTACTTGAGGAGCTATAGGGGTTAATTGTTACTGGAAAGGCTTGAGGGGTTTTCTTAATTCTTAGGGTAGAAAAGCCTATAGCTTTCACAGTGTGGACTGCATAAGCACTATTGGAAAAGATATTAACTGGATTGTCCTGACAGGATAGAAGTGCGTGTATCACTGTATGTAACTCGCCAATTTGTACTGAGCCTGAGTACTGCTATTTTAAATAGGTTTATTGGTTTGTAGAACCTGGAGGTGGAGCCATCTTCCCCTCCCCCAAAGGCGCGGACTTGACAGTAGACTGTTTGGTTTCATTTTTGTCCGTATCTGAACGTTCTTTAATGAACAAGTCCCATGGATCAGGGGGTGCAGAGGGCTCTGGAGGGGGGTAAGGGAGAAGGGGACCCACCTCCACTGAGGCCGCAAGGGCCTTGGGTATTGGCAGAGATCGTTCAGGGGGGACTCCAGAGAGACATGCGAGGAAGGCCAAAATGGCGGGCATTAGAGAAAGCCGAAATGTTTTTTGTGAACCTTCGCAGACATTACACGCTTGAGTACTTTCTCCCAGGTGCCTGGGTCTCATATGGAGGCTTCTAAAAAAACAGGGATTAAAGTGTAAGAGGCACTCCTACAGCATCTGGAGTTCCTTTTCTGATAGCTTAACTTGCCTACTCTGCAAAATGGTGTGGAGAGCTTGCGCCTGAGGGACACGTGCTTCAGGGGGAATATTGCCCATATTGCAGAAGGTCACTCACCTGGTCTGACGTTCTGGGGGCCCCACGTTCAGGTGCCATATGAAGCAGGGGATTTCCCAGGGGTGAGGACGATGGAACCCCTAGCGCTAGGACGCTTGCATGCATGACTCTGGAGACCAGGTTTTGTGACGCAGGTCTAATTTTATTGAGGAAGTACAGAGTATTTATAGGTGGAGGCGGCCAATCATGGAACATCATCTTAGGGAGCCAATGAGTGTAAAGGTTGGGGTACTGCGTACGTGGCTCTGGGAGGGGCTCAGGCAGGCATTGCCATCTTCCTGGTGTGCCAGAAAGATCTGAACTGCTGGAGTGCACTCACAGCATTGCATCAGCTGCTGCACTGAGATAAACCTCCTGTGCACTACTTACACTTTCTATTGAGTTCTTTATAGCAGTGATGTCACTTTTCACTTCGTGGTTTTCTTCATTTCCTTTTGGTTCTTACATATATTTTTGAATTTTCTTTCATTCTTCTCAACAACCTTATGTCCATTTCTCGGAATTCCTTCTCTTACAGGTTGGTTGCTTCCATTTCATTTATTTCCTTTTTTGGTGATGCCTGTTTCTCTTTCATATGTGGACCGTTTCTTTGTCTCCCCATGATCTCTCTTCTCTGGGTGTCTGGTTATGTAGTTCTCTCTCTCCTGCATTGATTTAAATGCACAAAATACTGCACAACAAGGCACAATGCACAAAGTACTGAACACAGATGTATTCACGATACTAATATCTCCAAATAAAGGTAACCACCAGAGAAAAGAGAATTAGGGGAAAGAGGAAGAGAAAAAGAAAAATGAGAAAAGGGAAAAAAAAGGGAGTGTAAAAATAAAGCTGTGAAAAGGAAAAAGAAAAAAAGTAAGAGAGAAAAGAGAGTGAAATAAAAAGAGGGTAAAAAACTATATGAGGGGAAGATTCTAATAGAACAGTCACTAATTTCAATGAATTCCAGCAACAGATACCTAGAGATGAATGCAAACTATAAATTCCCACTAATTTCAAGTGAGGTGAGGGAAAGCAGAGGCAACAAAATAACCAAAAAAAGAAACAACCAAAAAAAAAAAATTACAAAAAGAAAAAGTGAAATAATCTCACAAACAAGCATAAAAAAAACAGTATAACCAACAATCAAGCTAACCACAGCCAAGCAAGAGAGAGAGAGAGAGAGAGAGAGAGAGAGAGAGAGAGAGAGAAAAGAAAAGATAAGAGGGGGAAAAATTGGATAGTGAAGAAAGAGAAGATTGATGTGTGAATGGACTTAGAGCAGGGGAATTGGAAATTGGATATATAAGTAGGGTGAAATTTTAAGAGCGGGTAAAGAGTGGGAGTAGGGAAAATCTAAGTCAGAAATAGGTTAAGAGAAACAGGAGAACAAATGGAGAAATGTGAGGAAGACAGTGTTGGCATAAAAGTCATGTTGAGATAGAGTTAAATGATGCTAAAAGGAAAACTAAAAATATAATGTAGAAACACTAATCCCAAAATCAAATAAAGAGAAAATAAAATGACACTAAATAAAGGTAAAATAGTAGTAGTAATAATATTGATTAAAAATAAAAATGTAATAATTAAAAAAGTAAAATCAAGTGAGGAAAAAAGAAAAAAAAATTAGTTTCTTAAGTAAAAGGTGAAAAAAATAAAAATGTGCAGTAGTGAGGGTCATTCACTTCCTCTACTCTTCTGTTTGGTTCCCCTTTGTCCTGTCACATATTTAGGAGAGGGTTGATGTTGCCTGGAATACACTACTCCTCCGTGTTGTAAACCACTGTTCTCATTTTATTTTATTTTATTTATTTTTTTATTTTTATTTTTTTATTACATAAGGTTTTACAAAGATTGGTACATATATCTCTTTTTTCCCCTGCCCTTTCGCCCGCCTCCCCTACCCCCCAGTGTTTTGTGTCCATTATTTATGCTTCAATGCATGCACCAAAGTCCCTTGGCTGATCTGTTACCACCCCCCTCCCCCAATGTTCCTGTCCTTGTTGCTGTAATTAGACAGTCTGTTTTAAAGCTGGCAGTACTTCTTTGTTTCCCAGACTGCCTTTATTTGTGTTTACAGAAGAGTCAGTTCGTTGTTCAGCCTCTGGGTGGCAGTATTCCTGTATTGACCTCTGGGGCTATAAGTCCTCTCTAGCCAGTATTTAGGCCTTGTTTTCCCTATTGCACTTAATACTGGTTTAGGAGAATGGACTGCCCCAGGGCTGGTTTCTTGGTCTGTTACTCCCCACTCTGATCCCCAGGTTTCACAAAAACAACTCTCCCCTTCAGTCTCTGTGAATGACCCTAATTGGGCGATTCTATGTATTGGGTTTAATAATCAAGAGCAAAGATTTAACTAGAGGAAAAAAAAAAGAGCTCGATTAACTGTGTGAGCTCGTAGTCTCTTCCGCAGGTCCTCTTTCCCCTGGTACTAAGCAGCCGGCACACTGGCAAAGTCCCAGGCTGCCATTTCGCATCCACTTAAGATATGGGCTGAGTTTTTTAGAGTTCCTTTCTGCCAGCAGCCTGCGGGTCCCCTTCCCACTCGCGGATCACGCTGGCCCCAAGGGCTGCAGACTTTGTCTCCCTGCGCACATGCATCCACATGGGAGGTCCTCTCTCCCACCTGGATTATAAACCACACCTTTATCTAGTAGAAATCTGACCTTTCCTTGAGAAGGCGCAGGACTCCTCTGAGTCCACATATTCTCAGGATACACTGTTCCTGGGTTCCTAGCTGGTCCTGGAGTGTGTCTGTTGCAGGATTCCTGGATGTATAGACTTGTGATAACAGCCACTCTCCCTTTTAAGATGGTGTGGTCTCCTCCACAGAATACTGCTCTGGGAGAAATTTCAGCAACAAGAAGCTGCCCGTTTAGGGGAACCCCATCCTGTGGTCTCCAACATTCATAGGGCTGCAAACTGTCACTCCAAGCTGAAACTCCTGTGCCAATTCGGGCTGGATGTTACTCGTTTCAGCTCCTCACCTGATCTGCTCTGGGACAAGGCACAGGACATGTCCGTGTATACAGCTGCCATTTTTTTCCATCTCCCCTCTGAGTTTTGAGCATCTGATCAATGCTTCTCTGTCTGTACATCAGTTTTTATTAATCAGTTTATGTTGTGCATTATAATCCACAAATGAGTGAGAGCATGTGATATTTATCTTTCTCTGACTGACTTATTTCACTTAGCACAATGCTCTCCAGCTCCATCCATGCTGTTGCATATGGTAGGAGTTCCTTTCTTTTTGCAGCAGCATAGTATTCCATTGTGTAGATGTGCCAAACTTTTTTATCCACTTATCTGCTGATGGGCACTTAGGTTGATTCCAAATCTTAACTATTGTTAATTGTGCTGCTATGAACATAGGGATGCATATATCCTTTCTGATTGGTGTTTCTGGTTTCTTGGGATATATTTCTAGAAGTGGGATCACTGTGTCAAATGGAAGTTCCATTTTTAGGTTTTTGAGGAAACTCCACACTGTTTTCCACAGTGGTTGCACCAGTCTGCATTCTCACCAGCAGTGCACGAGGGTTCCCTTTTCTCCACATCCCCTCCAGTACTTATTGTTTGTTGATGGGAACTCTTTTTAAAAATACATTTTTATTGATTTCAGAGAGGAAGAGAGAGATAAAAATATCATTGATGAGAGAATCATTTATTGGCTGCCTCCTGCAGGTCCCTCATTCAGGACTGAGCTTGCAAACAAGGCACATGCCCTTGACTGGAATCAAACCCAGGACACTTCATTGCACAGGCTGATGCTCTATCCACTGGGTCAAACCAGATAGGGCTGGGAGGTCTTAAATATCCTATCTCAGTACAAATTTCTATTGCTAAATTTCAGAATAAATATTTTTAATTGGTATGAGGGAACAGTAAATATCTTTTTTCTTTTTCAATTTTTTTTTAGAGGATGGAAAACCCACCAGACATAGCTGACTTTTTCTTGACAATCACTTGGAGAAAATTTGTTATAAATAGCTAAAGTCTGTGTGTAATGGCTGAAAGCCAGTTTCTTTGTAGAAAAATAGATTGTAGTTGTGAGTATCCTCATCCATAAGGCCTTGCTTGTAAGAATTCAGTCTCTGAAATGCAACCTTTTCGCCCCCTCCCTTTTTTTTTTTTTTTTTGCTGGATGAACAGCCTAATGTTCCATGAACTGTACTAGAAGTAGTATTTTATGCAACATTGAAAGACTCAATTAATTTGCATAATTTCATGAGTATTTCCATAACTTTAAGGTAGACTAGCTGGCTCAGGAGCCTCATCTGCTCAATACATTATTTTCTATATGACAAATTAATCATTTTAATAATAATTAATTATACTTATGACAAACTGAACCCTATACCCAAGTATTCTAAATTTTCATAGCATAAATACAACATTAATGTTAGTAAAGTTAGTGATTTAGTACCTTAAAAGTCAACAATGCCAAAGGCTGAATAAAATTAATATTTTTTTCTCATATGAAGACTTCAGTAAAATTAATGAGGAAGGAGGACTTATTATAATATATAATAGATACAAATTCACTATTTTCAAACTGGGCATTCTGTTTACAGCAGAGCTCAGATATTTTGTGTACTTTTCACCAGACTGCATTGGCAACATCTGTTCTCTTCCAGAAGTAAAAGTGGGCATTAATTACTTTCAATGCCTGCGACTATTGACTCAACGAAGAAATTAATTTAGATGATATCTTTAGCGATTAACATGTTATTTAAAATAAAATTTTAAATATGCATAGTCTTAAATATTAAAAAATCAAATTAAACATAACACTATTAAGTATTTATTGCATATATGACTAAATATGCTAACATAAGAAACAATCTGAAATTTGTTCTTAGTTTCTCCAAAGAATTCTTATAATTACATGGGGATATTTTCTGGAGAAACCTGACTTTTTTGTGTGATGTGTATATTTTGAGATACACTTGGAGATATTCCTAGGGTGGTTCTGGACTAAGATAGTATTACAAATTTAGTAAAAACAAATAGGATGAATCACATTTGCTAGATGACTTTTCAAATGCACTAAAGTGAATTTTAAAATTTAGGTTAAGTTCCAATCTAGAAGAAATAACATCTTATATTTATGAATATTTCTAAGGAATTAAGAAAAAAAAAATCACCATCTGTAATCCTTTGAATTATTTGTCTTTGTTCATATCAACATTGAATAGCATTTGTAAAGTTGCATTTTTATCTGTGTTTTTAATTTATAAACCATATTTCATCTTTGAAAAGAACTGTTGGTAAATAATAGTTAGGCAAGTATACTGCATATTACATAAATCTTCAATATGGCATGTGTGTACATTTTCTTATATAAAAATAATAGACAAAAATACTTATGCATCTAAAGCAATTATTATATAAGCCTTAAGATGAAGTTTAGCTGAGTTCTGTGGTTCGATTGTGTGTTGACTTTACCACTTGATTCATGGTAAACATTCTTAGTTTGGGTAGTTAAAACACATTTTAATTTAAACAGTCAATAATTTAGTAAATTTCTAGAATTTACACAGCAGACTCTTTTTTTGTATAACTAAAAATGGCAGCCTATAAAAATAGACAGCCTCTGAATTTTATATTTTGCAAGCAAAATATTTTCTTCTAAACTTTAAAAAAAATCACAAATT
This sequence comes from Murina feae, assembly GCA_004026665.1. Lineage (NCBI taxonomy): Eukaryota > Metazoa > Chordata > Mammalia > Chiroptera > Vespertilionidae > Murina > Murina feae. Next base: position 1,349 of record PVJC01010791.1, on the reverse strand, counting down.
ATCTACATTCTATGTAAATCTGCATTATTAACTCACTATAAAATGGATCAGTTGGAGTACTTATTTTTATATTAAATTAAGCCTTGATGTTCTTTTTTTTTCCTTTTATTTTCTTTTTTTAAATTTTATTATTGCTTAAAATATTACAGCAAGTGATAGATAGATCTCCATTTTTTCTCTCTTGCCCTTCCCCCCTCCTCCCTAACCCCACAGTTTCTTGTGTCCATTGAAGCCTTGATGTTCTTTAATTCTTTGATTTAGCCTCTGATTTGTAGAGCACAAATGCACTAGCAACTGCTAAAAATATCACTTTTGCAGTACTGTTCTTGGCCAATAAACCCAAACAAGTTATCTTCTTATATGGTTATACAAAATAGCATTGAAAAAGTAGTCATTGCTTTGAAGTATCACTCCAATTATGGGTTTTAACCCCAAGGTCACATTCACATTATTTACACAATGCCACTATAATTCTGTATCAATTTCTCTGTGTCCAGTATGTTCACCTGCTCCACTGAAGCAAATTTTAATCAGTTGCTATGATGGAACTGACCTGTGTTTGCAAGGGTTAGATAGTATTTGACTGTTTCCTGTATATTTTATGCATTAGCTTTCTAAAACACATTTAGTAGCAAAAGCAAACTATACTTGGATTACCTTTTCCTTCTTTCAGAATCAAAGAACTGAAATGACTTCATTGCATGTTTATTTTATTCCTTCAGCTAAATGATACATATGTACATATGTTCATACCATAAGCCTGCAAAACATCTATTTGACAACCATTAATGATTTGGAGATCTTTCATTATAAGTTTAGCCATGTGTCTCCTTATACACAGGTTAAATGTTAGTTTGATACTTGACAGCAAAAATGGACAAATTTACCATAACAGTTAAATTGTCTAAATTTATTTCATTAGATATTTCATGGTAAATGCATCTGCCAGCAGGAAATATAAATACTACTTTTGCATCAAAGAAACTGGCTCTGTCATTTCTGACGTTTTAAATAATATTTTGAGCTACATTTGCATCAAAAAGTTTGTGATAAGGGACATTGGGGGGATAAAGTCACATTTGTAATATCTTCTAAACTAATAAAAGCGAAATATTAAAATTAACCGTTTCTCCGAGACAGGGTAAGCCATGCCCACCAGCCAATCAGAGCGGCTGTATGCAAATTAGCCCAGCCAACATGGCGGCCGCCACTCACGGACCTGAGTAAACAGCCCTTTCCATTGCGGCAGCAGTGAAAGTGAAGCTGCGCCCCTCAGCTCAGCTCCGATTAAACTGCCTCTAGCGAAACACAGCTTTTTGAAACATTGTAACAATCATAGAATCCTCCGG
>PVJC01010790.1:0-42978 GCA_004026665.1 Murina feae | reverse complement strand
AAATCATAATTGATTATTTTTAGATTTGAGTGACTTTTCCTCTTTCAGGACAGTGATATTAATGAAATATGCTTTACTTGTATTTTAAAGGTACCTTTCTTTCTTTTATTTTTATTTTTGGCAGGTTAAATATTTTAAATAACTACCAAGTCTTCCAATAATTAAAGCTTGTTCCAAGTGATTAGAAAGATTACCCCTTGGACTTTAAATTCTAAACATAGGAAATGCACATGTTATGCTAATTTATAAAATGTGTGTGATAAATAAAACTAAATGTAAATAGAATAAGGAACAATGTGAAGTGTTTAATGATAAATATGTACAGTGGAGTCAAAACAGTGTTTTCAATAAATGGTATTGGAAAATTGGTCAGGTACATGCAAAAAAATGAAACTAGACCACCAACTTACACCACACACAAGAATAAACTCAACATGGATAAAAGACTTAAATGTAAGTTGTGAAACCATAAAAATCCTAGAGGAAACCATAGGTAGCAAAATCTCAGACATCTCTTACAACAATATGTTTTCCAGTACATCTCCAAGGACAAGGGAAACTAAGGAGAAATTAAACAAATGAGACTACATCAAAATAAAAAGTTTTCCACAAAGCAAAAGAAAATATCAACTAAATGAAAATGGAGCCCACTGTATGGGAGAACATATTTGGCAATGATACATCTGACAAAGGGTTAATATCCAAAATATATAATGAACACATACAACTTAACAAAAGGAAGGCAAAACAATTAAATTTGGGGATATAACCCAATCCTATTGTTATATTTTATTATTACTTTTAAATACTATATAGATGCCTAAACTACATACCAAACTACATACTCTATTTAGTTCTTTTTATATACAATCATACATATTGTCCTTTTTTGTAAAATTCTCATCTGAGAACATGTCTTTCATTCATTCTAGAGAGAACGGAAGGGGGAGAAAGAAAGAGTGATGGTGGAAGAGAGAGAGAGAGAGAGAGAGAGAGAGAGAGAGAGAGAGAGAGAGAGAGAACAGAGAATCAATGATTTAGAAGAAAAATAAAAAGTGAACTGGGGATCAAACCTGCAACCTGGATATGTTTGGGAATTGAAGCAACTATTGCAACCTGATTGGGAATTGAAGCAACTATCCCTTGGTGAATGGAACAACACTCCAGCCACTGGGCAGGACACTGTTCTGTTCTTGAGCAAGTATCCTCATGTTACAGACAGAAAATAGAACTTTACAAATATCAACTTGTCCAAGGTTATGTAGCTAGTGGAAGAAAGGGTTAAAAATCCCATTTATTTTACTCTCAAAGAAATATAGACACATTAGTTGATTGACTCAGTTCCCAGTTAAGTTTTCAGGAGCATCCTATAGACCTTGTGGTCCAGCCAGATGTTTATTTAAATTCTTCTTGCAATTACTCACGTCTGGAAGGTCTCATTTCTTTTTCCTTTCCTTCATATTGTACCTATCTGTTAAGACCAAGTGAAAGTCATAGGCTCATAAAAGACTTCCCACCATTGCACTCTGTACTCTCACAGCTCTTACCTTGAGTTTGCGAAGTTAGAGACTCGTCTGATGGTCATATTAATACTGCATCTTGTTAGATCCCAGAGATACAGAATGCATTGCCTCCTTTCTCAGTGTCCCCCAGAGAGCACATTAAAGAAGTTGCTACATAGCAATTATTCAATTAATACTCATTTGCTGGCAGCTGCAAGTACCTGGAAACATTCTGAGTATTCTTGGCTTCCCTGAGGAGATAGGATAACATAGTACAACCAGAGAACTGTTGAACTGACTCATTCACAGAATTTGAGTAAACTTCTTGATCTTATAATGTCTGCTAGCATCATGGGAACAGGCAATGCAATAACTTAAGACAAGTTCAAAGGAATTAATTTTGAGAAAAGTTTATAGAGGTTGTGCTTCTTTGCCACATCACAAAATCTTTCATTTTAGCTGTAAGCCCATATTTTCAATCTCCCCCATAAGCTGTGGGTGGATTTTCAGGGAAGATGGTAATAGTGAGCCCATAAATGGGACACTGACCCCCTAATTTATTCAGATATGTTTGTTCTGAGGATACTATGTGGTGATCCCGCTTTACAATCTCTTAGACCTGTGGGTCATGACCCCTTTGGGGGTCGAACGACCCTTTCACGGGTCGCCTAAATACATCCTGCGTATCAGACATTTACATTATGATTCATAACAGTAGCAACATTACAGTTATGAAATAGCAACGAAAATAATTTTATGGTTGGGGGGTCACAACATGAGGAACTGTATTAAAGGGTCACGGCATTAGGAAGGTTGAGAACCACTGTCTTAGACCACATGTATTGCTCAGATTCTTTTATTTCCCCTCTGATGTCCAGCCTTAATAGATAACTTATGTGTCCTTATTCTTTAAATCTTAATGCATCTATCAAGAGTGAAAGTAGGAGATTTCCCCAGTATGTTGTTAAGTACCAAGCTCTTATTAAATATCTAACCAACCAATTAGAAAAGAAGTCCCTACTAACATTTTGAAATAGATGGAAAAATACAATTTTCCTAAAGGTAAACTTTTTTTTCAATTATTTTTTTAATTTTGTATTTATTGAGTTTAGAGAGAAAGGAGGGAGAGAAGAAGGGAGGGAGGGAAAGAGAAAGAGAGAGAGAGAGAGAGAGAGATCAATTTTGTTGTTTTTGTGTTCTACTTATTTATACATTGATTGGTGATTCTTGTATGTGCCCTGACCAGGGATTGAAACCACAACCTTGGTTTATAGGGATGACTCTCTAATGAACTGAGCCACCCGGCCAGGGTTGAAGGCAAACTCTTAATTACAGGGGCTAGCTACACAGTCCAAAGCAGATGCTGATGATGGAACTCCACTTTGCTGCCTTAGAAAGGTGACATTGCTTAATGAATAAAAATCAAGACTGTTGTGGTTGAAGTCTTTTCTGGTCTTTACTCAGCATTACATTAGGCAAGTGATTAACTTCCCTAAGCCTTGATTTGCTTGGCTGTATCTCATAATTACTAAGTATTTCTTTTAGAATAATATCCTCAATTTTGTTTGAGTAACCAATTTCTTTGGCCTATCACAACATAATGTGGAATAGGTCCTTGGCAGCTGTTCAGACACCCCATTTATGAATGAACTTCTGTTGCCCATTTTCTTTAGAGAAAACTGTTTCCTTTACCCAATTAAAACTAGATACCTGCTGTATGTAAGCTACCTTTTGATTTGAATTAACAGTGCTGATCAAAGCCTGACCTCCCTCTTGGCCATTGCTCATATGATGTGTATGCATTTGTATTGGAGTGTATTTTAAAAGTGAAAAGTTATGCCCTAACCGGTTTGGCTCAGTGGATAGAGCGGCGGCCTGTGGACTGAAGGGTCCCGGGTTCGATTCCGGTCAAGGGCATGTACCTTGGTTGCGAGCACATCCCCAGTGGGGAGTGTGCAGGAGGCAGCTGATCGATGTTCTCTCTCATCGATGTTTCTAGCTCTCTATACCTCTCCCTTCCTTTCTGTAAGAAATCAATAAAATTTATTAAAAAAAAAAGTGAAAAGTTATAATTCATGGTGTTAAGTTGAAGGTAGGTATTCCGTGTTCAGAAAGATAAGTGGTGGGATTCAGAAGCTTCATATGCCTAAACAAGCAAACAAAAAAGTTGGAGAAGAGAGAGAAAAAGAAAGGTTATAAATCTAATAAAAATCCAATCAGAGACTTACAAGGGAATCGATAAGTGAGAAAATCTAGGGCTAATATGACCATCAGACAATGGCCACGGTCATTTTTCAGGTCTAAATTTAGTCATTTTTCTTCCTTTATTTTATTGACTAACTCCAATAATATAATATTTGTTATCTACCTCTAATCAATATTATTAATTGATTCCATTGTTTAAAATTCATAATTAAAACATTTTCCTTTATTTTGGCTTCTTATATTCATTCCCACCTCTCCCATAATAACCCCAACACACTGCTCCATGCCCCTTCTCTTATCGCATGTCTTCAGCCAATAACCTAATTTGTATTTTTAAAAAATTACATTCAGATCTCTCAACAATGCTGTAAAAGCTTTTAATCCTGCTCTTTTCATTTTACTGATGAGAAAACTGAACTACCAAGCCATGAACATTAAACACTATCAATTGAATTTATAGGAAACAAATAATGTGTAGTACACTTAGTAGTTTACAAAATTCATTTACATATATCACTGGATTTTATCTTCCTGAGAATCTCATAAGGAAAAGAGTCTTTATTACACATAATTAGATAAGAACCTGAATATCTGAGAGTTGAGTGATTGCGCAAGATCTCCTGACTTCTAATTCCCAATCCAGCATTTCTCCCACCACGATATTTCACTTATATCATTTCCATTCACTCTGAGGCTCATTATTTTCACTAAATTCTAATTGTCTGTTCTTCCTTTTTCAATACTAGACTCAGATATTTGTTAAGTTACAGAGTCACAGGCATCATTCGGGGCACAATTTGTAGCTCCAAGGTTCCTGAACCGTTTATGTAAGGCAAATCTTTGGTGAGAGCTTCCATAGTTCTACTCATTCATTTCCTGAGTACATGGTTTCAATTGAAATCATTGGTACAACTGAGAGAAATTCAATTTAAAAAAAAAGAGAATTAGGAATGCTCTTTAGGGATTTTATTTTGTCCATTTGAGGGGATATTTGTAGTTATGTTCTTACTTATTGATGTTAAATAACTGATTCCTTTCCAGAAATATAGTATGTATCAGAGTTAATTAAATAGTGTGTACTACAATTTTCAGTATTAATAAACACAAGGGAGAAAAACCTACATTGTTGTGTCTTTTTCTTCCATTTCTGAAGTGATTTGTTTTTGTCTCTCTTTCTGTATTAAAAAATAAAGAATCAAGGTAAAGCTAGTGCCCTAGCCTGTTTGACTCAGTGGATAGGGCGTTGGCCTGTGACCAAAGCGTCCCAGGTTCGATCCAGGTCAGGGGCATGTATCTTGGTTGCAGGTTCCTCCCCTGTCTTGGCCCTGGTCGGGGTGCATGCAGGAGGCAACCAATCGATGTGTTTCTTTCACATCGATGTTTCTCTCTCACATCAGTGTTTCTCTCTGTCTTTCCCTCTTTCTTCCACTCTCCCTAAAAATCAGTGGAAAAATATCTTTAGCTGAAGATTAACAAAAACAAAAAATCATGTAAAGCTAGCGAATGATACTGATTAGCTGTAGAAAACCATATTGCATCTCTAGGTAAATCAGGTTTGCTGCTAATAATTTTTTAAATCTTTTTCAAAATTATTTTTAACGCAGTTAGAGGAAATCTGTCCATGAACTATCAATTTGCCATTTGAAATAAACTACGTGAGTGTTGAAAAACCTTTCAGTGGCTCATGTCATGCTTAAAATCTGCAAGGGAATAAAACTGCAAACTTGAAGGCAAAGAGGAACTCTGGTGCCTGCAGCACTTCCCCTGTAATCAAGGGTGGTGGTGTGTTTATCCCATTGCCTCCCTCCCCCCTCCTTGTTATGTCCGTCTTCCTCATCAAAACACTTGCTTTTCACTGAATCCTGGCACATTAGATTCTCATGCATATTCACCAGCAGATCACTGAGGGGTTCTGTGATGGCAGCAACCCTTCTTCCCAGGGAGCTGCTGCAGAGCAGACCTGCAGCAAGGCTGCTTGTCACAGGGCGGCTCACAGACACTGCACATTAGCTTTCGGGCAACGCGAAGTTGACCACAATTTGATGTGACAGTCCTTCAACTAGCAATTCTTTAATCTTCCTGCAGTGGCCCACTGCTAAGGCGAGTGAGCACAGAGCAAGGAATTCTATTCAGTTCACACCTCGAATTCTCCTAGGGGAGATGACCTTTTACGTTTTTAATGAAGATTTTATCTTTTGCTTTTCCATGAGCAAGTGGTCAGGCATTTTGTGGCTTTATAGGAGAATCAAATGCATCTCATAATAATTATTTTTTCTAAGACTCATTTCTTGAATAAAGACTTTTTGTGGAAGGAATTCTATTTGGAAATATTTCACTGGTAGAGTAAGTAGAACATTTACAAATGACCTAATGATCTGGATTATAATTCTCTATTTGGAAACTGTTTTTTGTTGTGGTCGTTGTTTTTCTGTGATTTTAGGAAGCTCTTCACAACTTAAGGACATTTTTGACATTTTTTTTGCCTGAGTTAAAAGCTGAAAGAAAAATGTCCCCCTATACACACAAATACTTCTTTTTCTTTTTTTTTTTTGAAGTGACTTTTCTTCTCTGCCTTTATAGCAATTGATTGGAACCACATAATAAACCATATAAAACTACATTAGATGGTTTTTTCTTCTAGTGGAAGTGATGGGATGTAGTTATGCCATATACTTCTGAACAGATGCTGCAATTGTGAAATAGGACTGACATTTAGGAAAGATCTGACCCCTCCACCCCCCCCCCCCATACACACTTCTATAACAAATGTCTTAAGAAGAGTACCAGATGACAGAATAATAAGATTCTGTAAAGGATTTTATGGGTCATCTAAACTGTTTTCCAGCCAATATAGAAATCAATTTTATGGCAGCCTCAGCATACTATGTTCCTTTTCAACAAAAGTTCTTTGAAAAGAAGCCATGTAATAGTAGTATAATTTTTGTCTTTTCCCAGTGTTTTTTATCCTCATGCAAAGATATGTTTTGTTTTGTGTTGTTTTTATTGATTTTAAAGAGAGAGAAAAGCGAGGGGGGGGGGGAGAGAAACATTAATTGGTTGCTTCCTTTATGCACCCCAACCTGGGATTAAACTGAAACCCAGGTATGTACCTTGACTAGGAATAAAACCCAAAAGCTTTGTGGCGCATGGAAAGATACTCCAACCAACTAAGGCGCATTTGCCTTTTCCTTTTTATTTTAAAGTGCCATGTGACCCCAAAAGGAACTATTAATAAATTACAAAAGTACTTTCAAGTCAACTTTCTGAAATAAATGGACTTAGTTAGATTTGAACATCAACAAACTTACATTTGAAAGTATATTGGTATAAAAATATATAACTTGCCCTGATAGGTTTGGCTCAGTGGATAGAGTGTTGGCCTGCGGACTGAAAGGTCCCAGGTTCGATTCCAATCCAGGGCATGTACCTTGGTTGCGGGCACATCCCCAGTGGGAGGGGTGCAGGAGGAAGCTGATTGATGTTTCTCATCGATATTTCTAATTCTCTATCCCTCTCCCTTCCTCTCTGTAAAAAATCAATTAAAAAATATTAAAAAATATATATATATATATAACTTAAAATATTAGACCACAGTCTAAAAACTGATTCTCTTCATTTAAAGTACGATTATATTTTGGTTTTACTTAACTGATTTTTCCTAGTAAATTATATTTCCTTTTCTGATTAGTCTAATTTTTATCAAGGATGTATTAAAAAACCCACTAAGTTACTACTTTCACTGTTGTATTAATCCTCATTAGAGGATATTTTCCTATTGATTTTTAGAAAGAGTGGAAGCGAGCAACATCCATGTACACATGGATTGGTTGTCTCCTGCACATTCCCCGACCAGGACTAAGGATCGAGCACACCCATGAAGGTGCCCTTTCCCAGAATTGAATGTGCCTTGACCAGGACCCTTCAGTGGGTGAGACAGTGCTCTTTCCATTGAGCCAAGATGCTGGGGCCTACTTCACTGTTTTAAACAGTTATGTTAATGTTGTTTACTAAACAGCTTGATCAAGGTGGGTGTGCATTTTAATTTGGGACATTTTCATATATTGAAATATGCATACTGTAATCTAAGTAGCACCTAGGATTGAACCATGCTGACACAATGCACAACAGATCAGTCCAGCCTCTAGCATCTGGATGGCAGAGGTCATTGGGGTAGATCTATCCATATCAAGTAATCCCAAATGATTTCTTTCAACTTTGGGCTTTCAAAAGATTTAATAAAGATGACAAAAGCACTAATGAAAGGCTGAAACCTTACTAGAGAACCACATCTTTAATTGACTATTAAAAGTTCCTAATTAGGGTAGTAATAACATTTTAGTCCACTTTTTGGTTAATACAAATTAGCAGAGGCATATTGGCAGTAATCCACTGATTATATAGGATTAGCAATCTTTTCTTGCTCAACGTGTACATTTAAAATGTTAGCTGTTCGTCAACTATGTTTCTGTAGCTTTAATAATATTTGTTCCTGGGCTTTCCTCTAAATTCTAGTGGATACAGATTCTCTTTTTATTATGGCACATATCTGTGAAGGCTGCTTGTGAATTCCTGATGCAAATGGCATTGTCTCTGTACTGTTGCCTTAAGAAGAAGTTTTACACATTTTCCTGATTTTCAGTGGGAAGAAACCAATTTCTCCCCAGTGTATGATATGGATACTCTTTCCAAATACCGTAAAGGAAATAGGCCAGGTTTTGAAGTCAGACAGGCTTGCATTTGAATTTTTGTTCCACAATTTACTAAACCAAATTGAGATATTATAGTGGTGACATTTGTGATATTAAATGAGATGATTTATATGAGTGCCCCCACATAATAGCAAGTTCTCATTTTCCTTCTCCTCTGTGGTTACTTATAGCATTAGATTAGCAATCTTCCATTCTAGCTTCCCTATGGGGAACTTTCTCTTTATCAATTTCATGCCCACTTACACGTGGTTGACACTTGTATACTTTATCTTGAGTGAAAAGAAAGACTAGTTGGGAAAATTTTAATGTTAATATTCCAGTACAATAAATTAATCCTTCCCAAAACACTGATTATTGGCTCAGCACATCTATGGCACCCTAATTCCTTTTGAGAAATTGTTTTTATTTTCAGAAACACAGTGGCAACTAAGTTATTCCACGTAGGGTAGCCCGACCTTATTGCTGACTTCCAGGCTCACAGCTGAGCACAAAGACCATTTTTCTGCTCTTTGTGGGTGAAATTATAGAAAACAAAAAGCACAGGTCTGTTCAGGTAGGCAGATGGCCAGATGAGCTTCCTATAAGACAGGGCCACGAGTCAACTTATCTTTCTTGTTATACCTTTGCTACCTGACAGGACAATGTCAGGATCTGTTAATGAGGTGGTCTTACAAGTGTATGTTTGAATATTTTATGAAAAGTCACTGTAGCTTTTTCTGGAATTGACAGTAATTAAATGCATGAACTCCAAATGCCCATTTCAGGAGCTATGTGTAGCTTTTTCCTCTTCCAAAGACGTATTCAAGATGTGTAAGTCACCTCTCTGACTTTTGCAAGAAAAATGATTATGCTTTTTCTCTTCTTTCAGTTCTTTTTGCTGCATGAGTCAGACTCATTATTACAGAGAACATTGAATCTTCACTTAAGATGCCTCTGTACAGTGGTCTGGAGGCACAGCAAACCTCTCATTCTTACTTTTTCCTTGATCATCAAGGAATAATTGACTAACCAACAGTCCCTGGCTAATCCTATATAATCAAAGCATAGTGCACAAATTGTCCCCTCGATCAGGAGTTTGTCTGGGAGTTTGACCAGGGGACAGGGCTGGCGGAGGGAAAGGAGGGAGTAGTACCCAGCCAGCAGCTGGCAGCCAGCATCTGCTAGGGACCCTATCAGTGCACAAATTTCATGCATTGGGCCTCTAGTGTAAAATATAACTTTCTAATAGAACAGAACACAGTGAATAGGCATTTTGGACCAGCTGTTTCTACCTATTCTAAATTTTGGAGGAGAGATGTAGAAATAATGCTTTATGTTGTATCAAATAATCCATACCTATGTATATGCTTATTGTGTAAATTTTTTTTAAGGAAAGAATGTTTATTAAATTTAGAAATATTTTCATCTCAAAGTCAGTTCTGTTCAAAATTAACATAATTCCATTATATTGAATTAATCTCCTATTTCCCTATTTTCTTTATATATTTTAAAAAATAATTTCTGGATAAACATTTTCTGCTTTTTAAAAGTATTTTAATATAAATTTGATTTTTTTAAATCAGTTAACTAGAGGCCTGGTGCATGGATTTGTGTACCAGTGAGGTCCCTTGGTATGGGCTGCAGGGATTGGGCTGAAACTGGCATCCAATTTACCCTGAGAGATATAGTAGTGCATGAAGCAGCAGGAGGCTAGGGAGGAGCCACTCCCGCTCATCCCAACCCTGCTCATCCCAGTCAGCTGCCACCCCTCACATCTCCTGGTCTGCTGCACCCAGCTATGGAGAAGTGGGTCCCTAGGGCGGAGCTCCCACTGCCTTGCTAGGGGTGCAGACTGAGTTCAGAGAAGTGGAGTGAGTGCCTAAGGGGCACCCAGGGTGGAGTCATGGTAGCTGTGTGGTGAGGCTGCCCATTTTGTGTGATGTCCTGCTAGGGATGGAGTTTGTGGTCTCTTTTTTCCCTCCCTCCATCCGTCAGTCCCAGCTGCCTAGTGAGGATGCAGCCGGAGGGGTTGACTGGGGTCAGGGTCACCACGTCTCCAGAGCAGTGCCTGGGGAGCGGCAGAATTTGGGCCAATGTCCCGGCCTCCCAAATGGGAACTGCATGCAGCTTAGCCCCACCTGCTTGCAATCTTTCATAGATACAATAACCTGTTTCTCTTTTCTTCTGTGCCAAGTTGACTGCTCCCTGGCGGTCAGTGTGTGTCAAAGTGACAGGTCAACTGGTCAACCAGTAGCTTAGGCTTTTCTATATATAGATTTTACCTTTAAAGTTTATCTCCCCCCCCCCCTTTCCATGTATTTTTTCCTTAAATTCAAAGTTTATTTTTTTGCACTAAGCAAAAAAGAATTAATATTGAAACTTAGACTTTTTAAAAAAATAAGGCATCTGAAAATCAATGCAGGTATATATCTCAGTTAATGAATGGTGGTGATTTCCATTATAAATGTGTACATTTAATATTTTCCTCTTAGAATTTTTATGTGTTGTTTTGAAAGGTTAAAGGTACTAAACTTTTTATTTCAGTCTTGGACATTCAAATTTATGGTAGCATATTAGGTTTATAAGAAGTCAAAATGTTTTGAGGATTGTTTAGCCTAGACTATTAAACATGGAGTTTCCCAAACTTGCTTAAATAGCAACTCTGCTTTTGTGTTTTATTTACTATTTGTTTGTTCTGTTGTTCTTTTGTTAATCCTTAGTAACATTCAGAGGAAAGGACATTGAGAATCCCTGCTGATGGAAATTCCAAAGCACTTAGGGATAAGAAGGGACCTGGACACATTCTCCAAAAATAGGAGATTTTAAACAAAAATTTTAAATATGCTGCCATTATGGTTTTATCTAGTAACTATAATATGTTAAATAGAATGGAAAAGTAAAGTCACAAAAAGTAGCTAAAGAAGGGATGACAGTATTTTATGTATTAAATTCCCCAGAGTATAATACATGTATTTCTTATTGTATGTAAGATTTTATGTAAAAATAACCATATTTTATAAAAATACAGTTTGCACAACAGGAGTTAGTGCCAGAGATCAAATAAAAGATGGGACTAGCAGAATAAGTGTTCATGGAAGTAAGTGGCAGTATTTATTAAGTTGGTGATAAGGATTCTTGATATTTGTATAGACAAGCTGGAAAAATAATAGATGAATTAGTGAATGATAGAAGAGCATGCAAAAAAAATTGCCATCATGATATCACCTTGAAGGTCAGTGACAAATGGCATTTCTCTCTGGGACCATTTATAACAATGTATTAGTATTTTTATTTTTTAAATTTATTTTTATTGTTGACAGTATTAGAAGTATATCCTTTTTATCCCACAATGACCCCTTCCACTCCACCCTCACCCCCAAGCCTTCAGGGCACTACTGTCTGTGTTGAAGGGTTATACATATATACTTACAAGTTACTAGAGGCTAGATGCACAAAATTCCTGCAAGGGGCTCAGCCCCTACTACCTCTGCCTTGGTCCCCACTGTTGCGGCTTCATCTGGAAGGTCATCTGGAAGGATGTCTGGTCTAATAAGCCTATTATGCTTTTATTATTATAGATTATTATAGACTAGGGGCCTGGTGCATGAAATTCGTGCATGGGGGGTGGGGGGGTGATCCCTCAGCCCGACCTGCACCATCTCCAATGTGGAGTTTTTGGGGACTCTCACAATCCAGGACCTCTGGTTCTTAACCGCTAACCTGCCTGCCTGCCCTTACCACTCTGCCTGCCTGCCTACCTGCTTGACCCCCTAACTGCCTTCCCCTGCCAGCCTGGTCACTCCTATTAACTTTTTTTTTTAATCTTATCCCCTTCACACACAATTGTATTTGACTTCCTTATTGGCTTCTTCCTCTCACACAATTTTTCTCCTTTATGTAACACTTTTTCTACTGACTCATCATTTATAAACTTTTCTTTCCTCCTTATTTCCTACTTCTGTTCTATCATCATTCTTCCCATTTTTCTACTACCCTCCTTCCCTTCCCACATCCCTTTTTCCTTTATCTTTGCCCCTGCCCACCCTCCCTTTTCCTTCCTTCCCACCTTAATGTTTTTCTTCACTTCCTCCCTCTGACCTGCTTTGCTCCCTCCCCCATTCCTTCTTTCTTCCCATTCTCCTTTTAAGCTCTACCAGCTCCCTTTATAACTTTTCTTCCCTCCCTCTTTTTCTCTCATCTTACCTTTGCCATACATTCTTTTCTACTTACTTCCACTGTTTTAATACCTATCTATCTACGTGCCTAATTATCCACTACCACTTATCTTTTTTTCTTTTCTGACTTCTACTTTTAAAATCTGTCCCCAGTACACAACTATACTTGGTTTTCATTATAGGCCCTACAGTTCCCTCATACATCCTCTTTTTTTAACTCTCCTGTCCTCTGACTCTTTTATAAAGTTCTTCCCTCCATCCTGTTCCACCCTTCCCCCACCTGGTTACTTCCCCCCAAACTCTCCCTGACTGCTGCTCCCTCTGCCTGCCCCCACCCATCTCTCTGTCTCCTGGCTCCCACAGGTTCACCCAAGCTCTGAAGGGAGTCGGGGCCTCTCACAGGAGACCCCTGCCCCTGTGGCAGAGAAAATGGAGCCAGCGAGAGAATGGGCCCAGGAGGCAGTGTGTATGTGTGAGAGGGAGCAGTCTGCCTTCCCTTATTAAAGCTTCCATGGTGAGGGGGCATTAACCCCCAGCTCAGGGCTCAGCCCCAGCCAGGTGGCAGCTGCCCATGCAGCCCCCGCACTGCAGCTTAAAAGCGGGAGCACCTCCACCTCTGGACCATCCACCCCTCCATTCGGGGACCCGCCAATGGCACAGCTTCTGTCTCCCCTGGACAGCAGTGTGGGCTGGCTGGCCCCGCCCCTTGGCGGGGCAGATGGGAAGGGCCCCCCATCCAGACCCCTGCCACCAACTGGCTCGCTCCTCCTGCCCAGCGGCTGCGGTCTGGATCCCGAGGCAGAGGTCTTCCGTCTGCCCTGCTGGACCCCAGGGCTGCGGCCTCCGCCATCTTGCCTGGGCTAATTTGCATACAATTACTCTGATTGGCTGGTGGGCGTGGCTTAGGTGTCCCAAAGAAATGGTCAATTTTAATATCATGCTTCTATTAGATTAGATTTGGTTAATCTCTTCCTGCCTTTCCTCACACATTCACTCTGAGATTCCTCTGTTTGTTCCATGATTCCATGTCTCTGGATCTATTTTGGTCATCAGTTTATAAAACCACAATTTATGCAGTGCGTTAGAAAAAGATGTATAGACGTTTGTGCCCCCTCCCTTTTCTTGGGGGGGATGTCTTGAAGAAATCAGGAGCGTGATGGAAACACTATATGAAAAACCATGACCCAGGGTGCAATTCAGGCATGAAACTGTGAAATTTCAAAATACTGCATTTAATAATGGTTAAATGCACGGTCCTACATTTGGTTGGGAAAGACCACCTGCCTAAAGACCATGGAATGGACATAAATTGGACTCAGTTATTTTTACTTTTCTGGCTTTGGGCAGAACTGTGTGGTGATCTATTTTCCTGCGGCTTCAATGTCAACTGGTTGGTGAAAATCCAGGCTGCGACATGAGTTACTGCTCTTGGGCAGTTTACATAGTGCTCTTGAATTTATTATTTTTCCTTATAGGGTTTTCTTTGTAGGGTTGCTAAAAGGATTAGATGAGATAAGTATATAAATTACACAGCATGGTGTGTGGCCCACCATACATGTGGCATCATTTCAGTAGACCGTAAGTATTATGATTCTGTCTCAATCGGTTGTATCTGGACCCTTGGGCCTGTTTCTGGACACCCCATTTAAAGAGAAATATAAGCTAACAGGACTGTGGGAAGAGGAAGGAAAAGGGAATGCAATTCTGTCCTGTGAGCTGTGTTCTAAAATTAGAGATTTGGGGACTGCAGAAGACTTGACTATCTTTGAACACTACGTCAATTGTATGACAGAGAGTACAACTAAGAGTAAATATTTACCAGGGTAAATACTGTTCATCATTGCATAGTGTTAGTCTCAGACATACAAGACCAGGGGTGTATCACTGAGGAGATGCAGACCTTGGGTATGGAGGGAATAAAGATCTCTCAGCTTCACTCCAAACCTTGGATGTCATGATCCTAGCATCTAAAGTATTTCTGACACTTGGCTATCCCTTCACTTCTCCCTTCTTTTAAATAAATAAATAAATACTATAAATAATTAAATATACACAAAATAACACTCAGTTTTCTTCATGAAATGCAGTGGTTTATTTTGCTTGTTTTGTCATTATGGATTTTGTACATACACAGGCACATTTGCACATGTAGCAAATGACTTAATTCTAGTTTTGACATAAAGTTGAATTGTTTTAACAAGGTTAAGAATACCACGTTCATTTCTGATTACTGGTTCATAAATACAACATATTTGCTTTTAAAATATCTGTAAAACAGAAATTTAATTCATTTGTCTTAATTTTTTAAAGTAGTAGGGATGGTAAATAATAACTGACTTGACGGTTGATAGAATTAGTGATTTTTTTCCTCAGTCCTAGACATTGCTACCTATGGGTTAAAACCCTGTCTGGAAGCAGCAGGGTGTCAAGCAAATCTGCAAACCTTCTTTCCCTTTTTTCCCCCTTCATCCTCCCTCTCATGCGTTGCTGTGTCAGAGAGCGATTGGTTTTGACAAAAGACCCAGTGGCTTAGAATACAAACATAGAACCCCAACAGCCTCAGCCTCTGTGGAGACTGCTCACTTTCCACTTGAGTGCTATATTTTAAACACTAATATTTCAGAAGGAGAACTGTTTTTTAAAAAGCCTATTTTTTGAGTAAATATTTATCTGTAATTATTTGGGGAGGGATTTTAAATAATCCAGCACTCAAGCCTGATCTAATAATGACTGTAATATATTTAAATAAATCTCATTTACACTGACCCATTAATTTAGTCTAGTTATCCAAAGGAGAGGGACATCAGAGGTGATTTCTCCTTGCAGGAATTTTAATACTTGTGGAAAAGGCCAGATTGTCAACTGTGAAACTGAAATATGTTATCAGTGGGAACCAAGTTTGAATGGAATGTAACAAAATTTTATCACCGGAGTCTCTCAGGCAATAAAAAACTTTCCAACGTTGGTAGAAGAAAATATAAGACTTCGACTTTCTAGAAACCACATGGCAGTTCATTTTGGCAAATCGTATTGGGCCGTTTTAAACCACAAATAATGACCGGAAGGCTGAAGTCTTATCTATAGAATGGCTTACAAAACAGAGAAAGGAAAGGCAGGGGGTGAACATCAGGGGAAGGTGAATACACACCTTCATTGGGATTCAAGGCTGTGGCATATTCTGTGTACAAATAAAGAGGCTACAACACCTGCTGGTGTGCTGGCATCTGGCTTGAAAGCAACAAACATCTGTTGGTAATTTGCAGTAGGAGACCATGACAGTGAAGGACTGGATACTGTCGCAGAATATACAACCTTGTTAAGTTATTAAAAGGATTCAGAGGAGAGATAATGTATGGGAAATTGGGGGCCTGTGACTCCCATGTCGTAAGGTGATAAGATGTACTGGATTTTCTTTCCAGGTTGCCGTTATATTTCTATCTCGCATCATTATTGCACAGACTTGGAACATTACAAAGTAGTTTGTGAAGGAAAGCCCTATTTAAAAGCGAGGATTCCCCTAAGCAGCATCTACCTTCTACATTCTTAGAGATTAAGTACTTCTCCACAGTGATGTGGACATCCTAAAACTATTCAAATTTACGTAACCTCCAGTGTCCTTGACAAGACCAACCTGGGAAGATTTGAGGGTGTGGGCAGCAATCATAGCTGTGTTTGTTGTGAGCGCCAGAGTTGATCAAATGAGTGCATCAGGATTCTTCATCTTCTCTGTCTAAATCTCTTGATCCTTGGTGGTTGTGATTGCCATATTTTAAGCAGTAACTCATCATATTGCTGTTTCCTTCTGGCAGTGATAATTTAGCTAATATACCCAAGACCAGGAAGTAGAAGTATTTTCCTACATTTTTACTAAATAGGGACATGAACACCTGGGGACTTAGGAGCACCACTCCCCATCTCTCTACTTTTTTTCTCATTTCCCCAAGGATTTATATGCAGTGACTCCTTGTTCTACCTGTTCCCAGATTCTGGAGTTCCAGACATGGCTTCTGCCCAAGTATGAGCTGCTATAACCACATACCACACAGACTGGGTAGCTCAGAAACAGCAGAAATGTATTTCTCACAGTTCCAGAGGCTGGAAGTATCTGATCAGGGTGTGCTCATGGTCCAATAAGCACCTTCTTTGAGGACGCAGATTTCTGACTTCTTGCTGGAAGGGGCTAGGGAGTCCTGAGGGGTCTCTTTTTTAAGAACGCTAATCCCATTCATGAAGGCTCCATCCTGGTGACCTGGCCACGTCCCAAAGCCCCACCTCTTAATACCATCATATTAGGTATTAAGATTTTAACACATGAATTTTGTGGGGACATACACGTTCAGATCATAGCAATTTTATGAGATAGTGCATTGATATTTATCAACATGGAAAATAACATTTTTCTAGTTTTGTGTCCTTGGTAAAATAGAAATACTCTGTCTTATTTTAAATAACATACTATATTTAAATGACTGATAAAATCTCCAAGTACTAAGAATGATGAGGATCCCAAAATAAAGGCAGCCGATGCTACATGATTTCAATTTTCCAGGCCTTCATTTGGAATTACCAAATCAAGAACAGTGTTATCTAATATCTGACAATTTTGTTACTTGGCAATACCTCTTTTTATAAATGTGAAGTTCTATGTGTAGCTTAGCTATTTAAATTACATCAGCCTAAAAAGTTAAGAAATTCTTATTATATAATTTATTTTTATACTTAAAGTGATGTAGAGTGGATTCAATGAGCCCATTGCTTATTAAAAATAGTAGTCAACCAATAAAAGTAAAGAGAAGATTATTGTTTGCATGGCTGTGCAGAGATATGCTTGGCTTCTGTTTTCTTTGCAGTTTGTTTTTATCAGTGTGCTGAAACCTGGTTTAAAGCTTCTCTCTTATAGGAATATTTGCCTAAGCGTATCAACATTTACCTCAAGACTATATGCTGAACTTCACAAACCTAGATTCTATTTATCAAGAAATTTAAACTTTGAAACAATTCTACTGTGATTATAGAATATAATCATTCTGAGTAATCTAACATTTATATCACAACTAGAGGGAGGCCCAGTGCACGGCATTAGTGCATGGGGAGGGTCTACAGGCCTGGTCAGCTATCAGGGCTGATCTGTGGGGTGACCAGTGGGGCAATCTGGGAGCCCCGCTGGCACCTTGGCCAGCCTGGTGTTGCCTGCTCCCAGCCCCACCCCACGCTGCTGCTGTGGGAGGCGCCTGGCGAGATAATTGGGGGGTGGTGCTGGCCTGCTCACTGGCCAGCCCCACTCCCCGATTGCCCCTCTGCTGCCGCTGGTCACCTCCCTTTGAAGGGTGCCTGGCAGGTTGATCAGGGGGCCCCTGTTGGCACATGGGGCCTGTGGACTGCGGGCAGCTCCTGCGTTGAGCATCTGCCTCCTGGTGGTCAATGCATGTCATAGTGACCAGTCATTTGACCGGTTGTCCTGCTGTTTGGTAGATTTGATTATTAGGCTTTTATTATATAGGATATCAAAGCTATCATCTTAATTAGATTTTTAAAAATTTGGGTTGCCTAATTAAAGTTAAAATACACATACAGAAAATAAAAACTTTCAACATTAAAAAAAAAAAGAAAAATGTGGCTTTCTATTTGGGTAACATACAGTAGAAGCTGAATATTGTTAAAATGATTGAATAAGTATATGGGGGCTAATAGCATCCATAAAGCAATTTACCTTGCCTATTTATAATAAACAACTTAAGTTTGAACATTATTTAATTTAACTTTTAATTATAACGGATACAATATTGAAGTTCATTTTTTACTACTTTAGAAAATAAAAAAGCAAGAGCTATTATTTTGTTTTGGTTTCATGACTTAGAGCAGCTTGGGAGGGATGAAGCCTCCAAAACACAGGTCAGAGCTGTTGCTCCACTGGCAGCATCACAGGGTTCTCTCTATGGACTATACTTTTAATTTTTTATGCTTGCTTATTATTTTAATCCTCTTAATCATTTGTGCCTGGTTTACTTCATAGTGTTAAAAGTGTTGCTGCTGATAACTTGCATCTTTGGTAAAGTAACCCCAACAACTGGAATTTAAACTGAGTATTCGTAGTTCAGTGAGATCATTTTGCCTGAAGCTAGTATTAACTCTCCCTTTCCCCAAGTGTCAACAGTGAGTCTGTATTGAATTTTGTTCAGATGAAATCTGAGGCATGGAATATTTAATTTCTAATTACACAGTACTATTTGTTACTTCGATCCCACTCTTGCACCTTAGACATATGCAGGTTGTTTTTCCTCCACTCGGAAAACACATTTAAATAAGATACATAGGAGTCTTCTATAGGATTTATTTTACAAATGAGACCCTGAATTGTTTTAAGTAACATCATGCTATTTTGGAAAGAAGAGGGAATTCCATAAGAACCCATTGTGTCTTTGTTACTTGCTACAGACATCTATTAAACAAGAATTAAGTTGGTTGGTGTGTTTTTTTTAAATCCTTGTTTCTTCAATTCCTCTTTTAATATTTCTATTTCCAACCATATGCTTTGTATCACTCTTCATATGGGAAAACTCTTTAAATAATCTTCAATGATAACATATGTCCATACCATAACCTTGATATTTGGGTTTCCAAAATTATGGCTAAACTGTTTCACTTTGAGATTATTGCTGATCTACTAAAATATTCTAGCTGGTAAAAACCACTGACTATGATGGTATGAAATCACTTTCTCAAATGAGTTCATCACATATTTGATCCAACTGGAAATTTAAGGTCTTGAGATACTTCACTTGGGTAAGTAGTCAAAACATGATTTCCTCTCAGAAAGGCTTTTGTATTAAACATTTTCTAAACAAGTGTTATTTGTATTTAGTGTCAAACAGTTACTCCTCAAAATCTCATTCCCTGCTGTGCTCTCTAATGGAAAGATATGATAGAATTTTTAAACATAAATAAGCCAACAGCCATAGATATCTTAAAGATGGATTGTATTAAAAATCATAGGAACCTACACAACTTCCCTTGACTAATGAGAATGTCATAACATGAAACACTTCAGACCACTTTGCTTGCCAAAATGCCAGCCCACTAAGAAGTTAGTGTTATGGGAAATAGTGTTTGCAACCCTCAAGGAAGCTTCACAAATTCAGCAAACTCTTAACCTTCACTTAAGTTTTCAAATCAGTCATAGGGAGTAGTTTGCTGCTGAATGCTCACTGGAGACCCACTCCTTAAAAGATAGGCAGCTCATCACTGGTCATTGCACAGATATGGGGCCAGGAGGAGATTAAGAATTACTATACATACAAGCTGTTTCATATCATCACCTAAATCTTAAGAGGCAACCAAAACATCTAAACGGCATTGAGTGGAATATAGAATGTGATTTTCAGTACAGCATTATGACCTGATACAAATAATTTCTTAGCATTGAAAATAACAGCTTGCCTTAAAGATTCTCAGTCTGTGTAATATACAGAGGGTAAACCCTTACATCTTTAATGCAAAATCTGCTGAGCCTCATCCAGATCCTGTTTTTTAACTCTTACATGATGCTCTTAACTGTTTTTATTTATTTATTTATTTATTTATTTATTTATTTATTATTTTTCAATTACAGTTTCCATTTAATATTATTTTTTACTAGTTTCAGGTATACAGCATAGTGGTTAGAGAATCATATACTTTACAGAGTGTTCCCCCTGGTATTTCTAGTACCCACTGTACATAGTTATTAAATAACACTGTACATAGTTATTAAATACTCGGAGCCCGGTGCACAATATATTGTGCACTTGGAGGGTCCCTCAGCCCGGCCTGTACCCGCCCACCCCGCGGGGCCTGCCCACCTCACACACCCCGAGGTCCACTGTCCACCCACCAGCCCCACCACTCCACCTCCTGAGCTGCACCCACCTCCGTGGTTGCACTGCTGGCCTCCATCTTGGCTGAGTTAATTTGCATACAGCCACTCTGATTGGCTGGTGGGCATGCTTAGGCGTCCCGGAGAAACGGTCAATTTCAATATTACACTTTTATTAGATTAGATTATTGACTATATTCCCTATGTTGTAATTTACATCCCCCTGACTATTCTGTAACTACCAATCTGTACTTCTCAATCCCTTCACATTTTTCACCCAGTTCCCCAACTTCCCTCCCTTCTTACAACCATCAGTCTGTTCTCTGTATCTATGAGTTTATTTCTGTTTTGTTTGTTCATCTATATTGTTCTTTAGATTCCACGTGTAAGTGAAATCATGTGATGTTTGCCTTTCTGTGACTGACTTAATGTCCCTTTGAGAGATTACCCTTTTATTCCTCACTGTTGCTGTGGTCATCCTTGCATCATTACAGCTACACATGCATATGAGCATTTCTAGACTGCGAACTCCTCAAAGTTAGGAACATCTTCTATTATCTAGGCCTCTATTGATGGGCACTTGAGTTGCTTCCATGCCTTGGCTATTGGAAATAACTCTGCAATGTGCTGTTTAGAATTCTGTAATTTTAGATTCTACCAAAGTAGCATGTCCAAAACTGTCCAAATCACTTTCCCCCCCTCTCATAACCAATTGCATTTCTTATCCTTAAGGCATACATTTTTCAAAATGATTTTTAAACATGCTAAATACTAATATGTAAACACTAAATGCTAATGGTTAGCTCTAATGATTTATTAATCTATAGGGATAATTTTATAGCAGTGAGAATTTATCAGGGATAATCTACATATATGAAAGCTCAGCAACTGGAATGGAGGAACAACCAGAATGACCGGTGGCTATGATGCACACGGCAGCAGCCAACAAGTCTTATCTGGGCTCTGATCAGCCCCCAAAACCCTGATTGGAGGTGGGGCTTGCCGGCCAACTGCTTGCAGCCCCTCCCACCACCGGCCATCCCAGTGGGCCTCCATCAGGGCAAGCAAGTTGGACCCCTGCCCTCCGTGTATGAATTTGTGCACCAAACCTCTAGTTTATCTATAATATCTGATTTCATATTTCATTTAGAAAATCAGAATTATGTAATTTTGTGTTGATAGTGACATAGTAACTTAATGTGACTTTAAGTCTTTTAAATTTATCTTTATTGTGAAGATATCCCCTTTTCCCCATTGACCCCCTCCACCTTCCACCTTGCACCCACCCTCCCATCCGGCTTTCACCACACATGGGTCCATGTGCTATGTATATATGCATATATGTTTGTGAACACTTGGCCAAATGACACTCCCACCATAAAAATATGCTAAAAATTATCCACGGAATAAAAGGCCAAGAGAGAAAATTGGAAAATTAACTCAGCTGATGGAACTGTCAAATATGACTTAATTCAGAACAGTGTTACTAAATCAGGACCAAGGCAAAAATTCTGGGCCATAAACAACTTTTAGGCCCTCCAAGGAAAGAATGTGTGATCTATATACCTTCCATATGTATTCAATGGCACAATATATGCAGATCAAAGAAATGTTGGAAATATAGCTCATTTTAAGAATAGCAAATTATCCTTGAATATAAAGCCTGTGTTACTAAATGTAGTTTCCAGAAGAAGCTGACTTTTCCCGGGATGTTAAATGCAAGAAATGAAAGCAACTTTAATGCCTTTCTCCACTAGATTTTAGCAAGGTCAGAATTGGCATCCCCTAAGATATTTCATTTTATTGCAATAACATGTAATGCTTCAGTGTTATGAAAAAACAAAAGTAAGACAATGACAAATTATAATTGCAATAGCTGAACTTTTTCAAGATGATATAAATCTGATTTAGAGTTGGGATTTTATGAAAACAATACTTTAACTGGTGATAGAATATTGAAAGTGACCTACATTGAGAAGAAACAAAAGAAATTTAGATCACAAAAATATCTAGTGCATTAATCTAAAATAGTTTTTAAAAATAGTTATTAAAGGTTAAAGTTCTATGCAAGGTATAACTCACCAAGAAAATGATGGCTACTTTTAGTATAGAAAACATATTTGAAGTTTCTGATTTCATTTTGTTTTATCTGAGATAATATCTTTTCTCAAAATTTTTGTTGTTGTTGTTAATCCTCACCTGAGGATATTTTCCATTGATTCTTAAAGAGAGTGGAAAGGGGCGGGGGAGAGAAAGAGAGAGAGAGAGGGAGTCATTGATGTGAGAGAGACCCACTGATTGAATGCCTCCTGCATGTTCCTGGATCAGAGCTGGGGAATGATCCTTCAACTTAGGTATATGTCCTTGACTGGAATCAAACCATTCAGTCTGAGGGCTGACACTCTATCCACTGAACCAAACCTGGCAGGGCTGTTTTCTCAAACTCATATGAGAATATGTTTTAAAAAAATATTTCATGTTAGGGGACTTGACTTGTGGGGGTAAACACACAATACAATATACAGATGATGTACTGTAGAATTATATACCTGAAAACTGTATAATTTTATTAACCAATGTCACCCCAATAAATGCAATAAAATATTGCTAAAAAATGTAAAATATTTTGTTATTCTATTGCTGTGGAACACAAAACAGAGAAATGAGATACAGAGGAAATAGGCTTCCAAGTAGGTCGATTGCCAAAGAATATTAACATTGTTGAAGTTCAGTGTGTGCTTTCTTTCCCCACAGAGTGATGGGGAGAGTTGATAATAGAAGGTGTTCCTGAGTTTGAGGAGTTCACAGCCTATAAATGGTCATCTGCATGAGTATCAGTCATGCAGCAATGACCACAGCAACAGTGAAGAATGAAAGAGTGGTCTCTCAAAGGGGAATTAAGATTTCTATGCCCTGTAAACAAGCCTTCTCTGATGTCTAATGACAGTGGACTCTGCCAAAACTAGGCATCTAATCCTGGGTGTCTCTAAGGAAAGATTTCAACATAGCAAAATCAATTAGAACTTCCCAAACATTTTGAGATTTTGTTTTGACACATTTTGTCTTTTGTGTGCCATATAAATATACATAAGTTCCTCTCTGTTTTTGTTACTGGGTTACACAAAAAATACCTGGATGTGTTTTCTCTAGAGGGTACTTTGGGATGACCTGATTTAAAGTAGAAGTTATGTCATCGTTTAAGTTATGTCGGCAGGCTGGGAAGACACCCCAAAGACATAGGTTATCATCCTAGAGAACGCAGTTTAACTGCTGATCATAAGAGACATGCCATAGATCTTAAGATGCTACCGGGTGAGGAAATAAATAGTGATTTATAACAGGAGCCTCTATTTGAAAGTCACAAGGGCAGACACCTGGAATTACAGGTGCTGATTTGTGGTCAAACTGTTTCTCACATGGGCAACTCTAGAAAGACAGAGATGCTAACAGAATGTTCGCTAACAATTTCCCAAGCAATGCAGAGGACCAAGTTGTTTTGAATGTATTTATCTTTTCATACATATACCAAATACAATATAACTGGGTCCAAGAATAATGCAGCATGAACTTTTACTATATCTAAAGAGGAAAGAGATTATTTACTTGCTTCTTAAAAAAAGTTTTTGAGTAGCTCTATAATATCTATATAGAGCATAATTAATAGATCATTAGGCAACACAATATTATTGGAGTCTCACTTTTTTGGATTTACTTAAATTTACTATTGTGACATTGGATAATAAAATTATATAGGTTTCAAGTGTACAATTCTTGATACATTTCCAGTCAAATCTTCTATCACCAAGTCTCACTTCCTTTGAATATCTTGGACATAGTATTCTCGAAGTACATATGTTTCTGAAATGTGGCCACCAGTTGGGAGCTATTGGAGTCTTCGGTAGGAAGGTGACAATCAAAGCACTGGAGTAGATGGAAGCTCTGCTCAGGTGGAACCAGTCAAATGAGAATTAAAGACAATTAAGGACATAGCGTGAAGGAACTGGCTTTGACAAACAGCAGCCTGAGAAAGCAGACGGGGAAGCAGCGGCCAGGAGGAGTATGGGGAGCCTGTGGCATCCCCCAAGTGGAGTGAGGAGACCATCTCAGAAAAGAAATGCAAGTCAGGTAAGGGCGACGTATGTAGTCATTGAAATTATCAATGAAATCTACTGCACTGTTGTTAAAGCAGTTCTAAGACTCAGTGAGGGGAAATTGTGAGTCCGGGGTGGACTGGCTGAAGTGGAGGGTGAGAATCTGAAGACAGAAGGAAAGCAAAGAAAGGTCACATTACTTGTAACGAGAGAAGGTTTGAGTTGTTCTTTAACAAAAAGGCTGGAAGTGTTTTTTAAAGAATAATGATCTAAGGGTTTAGAACAAGAGAATGTTGGTGAAAGAGCAGGAAGAATCCATAGTCTTAATCAGCTCTTATAAGACTTTGACACGATTAATCTGGTTCCTTTTATATTCATGTTTTTTGTTCTTAAGTGTAATGCAGTTTACATAAATATCAATTCTTATTAGCATCATTTTGAAGGACTTCAGCCCTTATGCTTTACTCATATTTCCTTCTTTGTTATAAATGACATAATTCTTTGGAATTACACTTACAGTAATACCCTAAACATATCATGAGCTATACTTGTGAAATGTTTTCCTGGTACAAGAGAGCTACTTTTATAAAAATGATTTGAAATTGAGGTCACTTTGTGTGTGAATATTAGTACGTCACTTGTTTGGTAGGCAAATGTGTCATATATATTTATGGTATCTGGTGTGCACACTTAATAGATATAGAACAAATTTAACTTAGCTCCTATCCGCCCAAGTTTTCTTATCTATTTTTAAGATAAACATTTAAAAATTATTAATAAGCCACGAAAGCAGTGATAAAGGAAGACTGAAATAATTTGTTAGCTGTTTTTCTTAGTTTTCAAAGTGAAGCCGCTTAACTCAAGCTTTGGAGTGAAGAAAAACAAACACACTTGTTTAAAATCAAGGCTCCTCTGTGTTACACTGATTATATTATGTAACAGCCTAGCACTTCAGTTATCTGTAAAATGTGGATGACCAAGCCTATTGAATTATAATAAAAACTAAGTTAGGCGATGCTAACTAGAGTGCCTAACACATAGTGAAAATAGCAGAACGTTGTCTCCAGCTGTAAGAAATAGAAGCCCCAATGACATCTAGCTTGAACACTTAGGGAATATATTTGCTCGCACAGTCTGGAAGATGAGCTGGTGGTTCCAGCTTCCTTTCCCATAGTGGTACTTTCTTCCTGTGATCGCTTTGTCTTCAGGTGCCTCCTTCATCCTAGTACAGAAATCTGGCTTCCCATCCTCACACTATGTCAGTCAGAGGCAGGGACATCAGAAACTCATTTGTCCTAGTGAGGGATTTTTTCCAGAATCCACCCCTACCACCAAACCTTCCCAAATGTCTACCTGACCTGAATTAGCTCACGTGCCACTTTCTTCAGCACTTCCACCAGCCCGCGAAGGCCCTGGTCTAACACTGGCTAATGTTCCTAAACCAATTATTGCAGAGTTTAGGGGGCTATCCTTTGTTCAGTCAGCGTCTCCTTTGGAACTGATGGTTAGGTCAATGTCCCCTGAATCTCTGTATAAAAGGGGGAAGGATGCTGCCCTAGCTGGTTTGGTTCAGTGAATAGAGCATCAGTCTACAGACTGAAGGGTCCCGAGTTTGATTCATACTGGGAGCTGCTTGATCCCAGCCTCGGTCAGGACGCATGCGGGAGGCAACCCATCAATGTGTCTCTCACATCAATATTTCTCTCTGTCTCTCCTCCTTCCTTTCCACTCTCTTTAAAAATCAATGGGAAAATATCCTTAGGTGAGGATTAAGAAAAATAAATAAATAAATAAAAAAGAAAAATAAATAAAAAGGAAAGAAAAGAAATAGAGAGAAGGACCCTTAAAAAAAGAGTTCAGTGTGGAAAGGCTAGCAGGGAGCTATGATGCGGCTCATCTTGGTCTCTCTTCAGTCCCCCTAAAGAGTGAAGCCAAAGGGCTGGGCCTCCCTGAGCTGGTGTCAGTCCATGTCCAGGATCAGACAGCTCAGTGGTCTTGAGAGTCTGTGCCCAATACTTACCTTGATGTCTTTGCCCTGCCCTCATTACCTGTTTTGACACTTGAATAGTCAATGAGATAATAGAATGAAATTAATTTCGTGCAAATGCTTTAAAATATATTAATTAAATAAGGTATTTATCTAGAAAGGTAAACTGATTTCATAGGTGTGCCTTTGTTACATTATTCTCCTACAAATGCCAATTTACCTTAGGACTTCACAGTGGACAATGACGAATAGAATTTATAAATTGTCAAAAAATTGAGCTAGAGACTGACTAGTGTGGTGTGGTGGCTGAGTGTCGATGCATGAATCACAGAGGTCACCTTTCCATTCCCAGTCAGAGCACGTGCCTGGATTTTGGGCTCCATCCCCAGGATGGGGCCTGTAGGAGGCAGCCCATCAATATTTCTCTCATCGTTGATGTTTCTATTTCTCTCTGTCTTTCCCTTCCTCTCTGAAATCAATAAAATTATACTTTAAAAAAATAGACCTAAAAATTAGGTCTAAATCACAGACATAGCCAGTAATTTAACATACAGAATACAAATAGAAAATAATGTCTATTGAGGTGTTATATTTTGCTAGAGGCAGTCCAGGTGCTTGTGCGTGTGCATGTGTTTGTGATGTGGAGATGACAGGGTACCAGTGAAGTGTTTACTCTCCTCATGTTTTGTTCAGGGTATCAACTACAGGCCGTTTGATGCTATAACAGGTCTCCTCACCATCAAATACTTCAGGTCCTGTGTGTCTACATTTCACACTTCACCTTTATACACATCTCCAGCCAGAAGTTTTTATTCTGTGAGAAGACTATTATAAATACTTTATTAAGCAAAGTGATGCCCAAATTTTAAAGATTTGATGAATCGGTTTCCATGCTTGGTATATAGAAATGAGTATAACGTTTTCTTCCCCCAAGGAGCTGAGAGACTAATTGAAAATATTCATGTCTATTTATTAACTGCCATCCGTATAAATATGGTAGGTGGTATTAAAAACGGCATGCGGATGTATACACGGTGTCAAGAAAGAAATGTCTTGTATGGCTCATCCTCCCATATCTACCTATACACCTTCATTGATGGCGTCCGATCGTGTAGAGCAAAAAGGAAACTGGAAGAAAGGATTTTTTCTTTAATGAAGAGCAGTGAGTGAGTTTGTAAACAAAACAAAATATATCAATATATTTAATAGGGGATATTTATATGAATAATTGTGGCATTCTTAGTGTTCTTTAAAAAATTCTAGCATGTCAAAATAGGATTTTTGCTTGTAGAAAAAATGACCGTGACAATTATATTTTTAAAGAGATTGTGTTCCTTCTGGCAAAATAATACATGCTCACGAACAGTCAGGCTAGATAAGACCGAGCTGGGTGAAATACAGATTAATTAGCTCATCATCTGATTGTCAGAGGAAGTTTCCTTTCATACATGAACTGTCATCAACTTCTGAAGTGCTCTTCAAAGGTCCTTGAAGTTATATTGATTTCCTACCCACTATTTTTTTGTTATAAATATATGCTTTATCCATTATCTAATTTCCTTTCACTGCTAACATAGCATTTTATGAAGCATTTTTACAGCCTCCCACAAAATACCTTTTATGAGCCTAATGTAATCCTGCTAGTTCAGTGCAAGGCTGAGGCCTGCGGGCTCCCTGAGAACATCATCCCTGTGATCGCGAGAGACTGGATCTGCAGCTCTCCTGTGACTCTCAGCTGTGTGTGGTTCTCAACACCTGAGTAACCCCACATCGTCACCTATCGGGTGTAGGTCATGCTTACTGCTCCACTCACATTTAGTGCTGTTACTCAAAAGCACATAATTGAATGTTAAAACCACTATATGTGTGTATGTGTATGTATGGATAATTTTCTCTGGAGAACCTGGACCAATTATACATCATATACATCATGCACACATCTATGTATAGGTATAGATATCAATGGTATTACAAAATAATTGCTTTATACTGATCCTGATCTTAGTTCAGGTTGTTGCATAGAAGACTCCAGAGACTCAGAGGTAGTAACCACTCTCTCCTACCTCCAGAGAGTAGCAGTAGGTAGAGACTTGGATGTAGTGTACAATTTATTATAGCTTGATTGAGAATGGGCTCATATAGTTCTGATTTTTTCAGAAAATTTTAAAGCTACATGGAATGGCCACATAGATCTTAAACTTATGAATTTAGAGTAGGTAATTATGAGAGTTCAGCACTCATTCCATAGTTTATGAATTTGGAAATTTTCTCTAAGTCCACAACTTGGTTTTTGAAATACTGTGAACCAAGTCTTCATGAGTAGAAATGGAAAAGCATTTAAAAATATTTTCATGTCATTCTAAGATATATTCACTGAAGTACAATTTTAAACCAAAGAAAATAACCCAGGTGTTCATTTATATGTATGTTCATTTATGTGTACATGTACATGTGTGTAGACACATATGTATTTGTACATGTATACATTTATGTACTTTTTGACCCAACAAGCATTCGAGTTTTTTAAAACAAATTAATAGGAAATCATAGGTTTTACTTACTATAACTAAGAATTTGTAATGGCCTATATTAACCTCTTTATAGTTCAATTATAAAAACTGTGTCCCCATAATTCTTAACGATCAGAGATCTCCAGAGAGAAACAACCAATAGAATAGAAAGAGAAAGAAAAAAGAGATAGAAAGAGAGAGAGAGAGAGAGAGAGAGAGAGAGAGAGAGAGAGAGAGAGAGAGAAAGAAAGGGAGAAGGAGAGAGCACTACAGAGTCTTGACAGAGGTTGTTCCTTCTACTGGTAATGCTTTTCACTTCACCAGTTCAGTCAGATCACTTCTATTTTTCATCTCTAAGTTAATTCACATGTTTGTTTTTCAGGGATGCCTGCTAGACACTCTTATGGTGCCTCCTATTATTATTCCTAATGCATAGTTTTTAGCATTTATAATATTACTAGTGGCCTGGTGCATGGATTCATGCACTTTGAAAGGAAAATAATTAGAAGAAATATTTTAATACTGCTATTTGCCCTTTCTCTGTAATGAAAGTGTCAGAGCTGCCACTGGTCGCTATCTGCAGGGCCATTGGGCCCCCACTCGCACCTGTCTTAGGCTGGTGCTGCCTGCTCACCTGTTCCACCATCCTGCCACAGTCCTGCTCTCATCGGGGCCCATCGGGGGCCAGCAGGCCTCCGCTGATGCCCACCATGTTCCACGGCACCCCTTGGTGGTCAGTGCAGGTCATAGCGAGCAGTCGAACTCCCAGTCAAGGGGACAATTTCACAGTTAGCATATTGGGCTTTCATTATATAGGATTTAACAAATGTTTATCTCCTCAACTGGACTCTAAGCCCCCTATTGGCAATGACCATGCCAATCTAACCTCCATTATATCACAGAGTCAGTCCAAGAGCCTAGAGCATGAAAAGTATGTGTTTAATTAAAGAATACAAAAAACTGTACCTTCTAACTCCCAGTGGTGGTACTAGGAAGCCTTGGCCACAGAAACAAACCTATAGATTCTTCAAAGTAATGTGTAGCTTAACTATATTGTTGGATGTCAAGCTAAGTAAAATAATTGAGAGAATGACAAGAGTATCTGACTAAAATAGTCAGTGTTTTTTAGCACTGTCATTAAAAACATCTTCATGAAACCCCCTTTTATTTGGCTGCCATATGTGGGCGTCAGTCTATGGAATGTAAAACAGTTAGCCTGATTCACCTCTTCTTTGTTAGGCAGAAAACAGTTTCCATCTTTCTTCAGTATCTCTGACTGCCTTCCCATGGTTTTTTTTCAGTGGCTCCTCCTTGGCAGTGCACCCTTTAAGCCTAAATGTTCTCCACTTACCCTTGTGTTCTGCATGTTCAAGTAGCTCTTTGTGGTGATCTCAGCTACTCTCACAGCATCACCTATCATCCATAAATAAAATGCTCTAAATCTATAATTCAATCCCCATCTTTTGAGTCCTGACTCTGCATTTTCTTTGTGATCTTGACTCATTTTCTTTGTGATCTTGACTCCATCCACTTGGGATGTAATCTGCCCTCTAATTAAATTCAAAATAACTCTGCTCCTTTTCCTTGTACTTCTCCCCCAATATGCTCTACATTAACTCATGGTATCACAGTTATCAAAGCAAAAAAAAAAAAACAACAAAAAACAGGAAGAAGCAGCATCAGCAGCATTTTCCATATTTCCTAATACATTGTCTACAACCAAGAGAAGGCAGAATCGCGACTTGTGAGTTCAGGATGCCTGGTCTGGTCAGTTGCACCAGCTCAGAGTCAGCTGTTGTGAAATCTGGATGGGAAAAGAAAGCCTGTGCCAATGCTGTTCTGCAGGACAGGGTGCTTGGAAGCATCCCAGGTTCCTGCAGAGAAAGTTCCTTCTGGGATAGAGATCCCTGTGGCCACTGGGATGAGATGGATACCCAGGAGCAGAGTATCCACGAGAGAGTAGTCTCTAGAAAACAGAACCCAAGAGGCTTGCAGAAGATGTGCATGCATGGTGCTGGTGGAAGAGGTCTCCTGGTATTTGGTTAGTGCTGCACTCCTGCCTTTGGACCCGGTGGTGCGAGAGGCACCACACGTGGCATTTCTGTGCTTTCCCACCTGAGCCCATGGAGAAGCTGCTGTGTTTGTAGTGTGTGAGCCCAGGTCTCTGCATCAGGCATCTGAGCCATGTGTTGCTCTAATCCACAATAATTCAGCCAGTCCAGAGATGACTCTGAGTACATGAAAAATCTCCAAATTCTTACTTCCAGGAGCAGAGAGTGTTGGGAACAGATAGGTACCAATGTGAAAATTCAACTTGAGATAGGGACATTTAAAAATCAATGCCCTAGGTTGAAGTGTGCAGGAGGGAAGGCTGCAGGTTAGCATACATTACAAAGCTATACTTACAACCCAGTTCAGGACCGCTGCCTAATGGAGAGCGAAAGCCCAATTTCATCTTTCTGCCTCATTTGCATGGCATATCTGCCTTGTCTGTTAGCATTGTGCACAAGGACATGGACATGTTGGTGTGTAGTGGTGTCTCAGAATCTTTCTCCCCCGAGAGCTTGTGCCTCCTTTGTGTACTCATACAGGGTGCCCCCAACATGCACACACACTTTAACAACTGATGCCTCACCTAATTTTCACTCCTTTTTAGCTTCAATTGATTTGAAATAATGGGTGAAGTCTGACTAAACTTTGAACAAATAAAATTTATCCTAAAGTGCCACTAGACTTGATTTTTATGGGGATACATAAAAGATAAAGTTTATGATACTAAACCAGCAGCAGTTGACAAATTGAGGGCATACAAATATCAAGTGAAATGATTCCTGATGTTTGTGACTCCATTGCTTTGTGTGTCTGGACCAAAGTGGTCACCAGTTTAAAAACAAGCATTCACACACACACACACACACACACACACACACACACACACACACAATTATTCATTTCTGTAGAATCTTTTAAATTTTGAAAACGAACTGTATTTTAATAAACACTGACTTTATAATTATTCAAAGTGAGTATGCATGTTTGGGACAGCCTATATAACTCCATAGTTGGGTTATTAATATGTTTAGATTATTGTGTGTGGGATTTTATTAATTTGTATATCACTTTAAAATAGCAGAGATTTTAAGAATAATACTGATGAACTCAGTATCCTGTAGTATATGTCTCAATGACATTGATCTACAAGCAATTCATTTTCACATGTTTCATTGGGAACAGCCTGTACTAGCCCAGTCCATTTACAGCCAGATTGCAGTTGCGAAGCCTGACCAGTGTTCAGCAAACCCCTAATGTTCCTGAGGCTCCCTTTTAGGAATGGAGACAGAGTCAGGAGGGAGGGTTCCATTAAGAAGAAAAACATTTAAATGTAAATCTTGCATCTGAGAGGAGAAACCTGTTCTTTGAGCCAAAACCCTTTTGTTGGGCTAATAAAACAATAATATTCGACACCTTTTAAAATCTGTTTCAGTCTTCTGGTAGACCCAATCTACCCATCTTTACCACCACCCCTGACTCCTCACAGGTCAAAGATCAATTCCTGATATGTGGTGGATGCTCAATAAATGTATTACATTAATTGAAAAACTCACAACCAACCAGTGCCTTTATATTTCCTCATCTCTATGTCTATACTCATACTATTTCTTATTTATAATGCCTTTTCTTTCTTTTTTTCCTTTTAAAACTGTATTTATCCCAACAGCCTAATCTATATTGCCACTTTCCATAGGCAGCCTTCAAAGACTTTTCCAGCCAAACCTGTGTCATTAATTACTCCTTTTGGGGGGCTTTCATGGAATTATTTGTAATTTGCACCTCTATTAGTCTGTTATATAAATGTTTTTTGTCTAGTGTTTTAAACACACACACACATTATTAGCATATCTACATTCTTGAGTAAATACATTAAACTATTTTTGTCTCAGTAATTAAAAATCATGTAAAATTTGGAAGCTATTTTGTAACCAATTAACAGAAAAAAGGAGTTTCTCTTATGATATTAACTGTTGAGAAAAATTTATGCTAACTTTTATATTGCCATTGGTGGTTCCTAGATGCTTTAAATTTAACATGCATAACTAATCCTCTGCAATTTGTGTCCTCACACATGATCTACTAATTTCAATAAATGAAGAGAGGATGTGACATGCATAATAGGCAATGGGATACTGGTGAATATTTAACAACTGCCTCCTCCCCTCAAATTTAAAAGCCCTGATTGCTAGTGTTTTCTGATTTATATAGTGTTAAATACACCCACCATGGTAGATTCCTAGTTACCAATATGACATTTCTGACACTGGAATTGAGATGTGTAGTGACACATAATCATCTATGGGGTTTCCCCCTAAAGTGTATACACATACTTTGAATAATTATAAAAGCAGTGTCTATTAAAATACATTTCATTTTCAAACTTGACCTATCAGCAGTTAAAGTGTGTATGTATTTTGGGGGGACATCCTGTAGTACCTCCACCATACAGGTATAATAGATGTAAATAAGTTAAAGGACATGGTAAAATGTAATCTCTAATGATGAGCATGATTAACTGGCTTGCAAATTCCTGTACATTTAGCTATTAGCATTGAGAGCTGATATGGTTTGTCTCCAGTATAGCAGTAGAATGCACTATGGCTTATTCAAATTATAAAATCACGCTAAAGAATGCAACAAGAATATCAACTTATAAATAATTAAAAAATAAATTGAGCATCTATCACTGTTATCAAGAAACATATATTTTATTTCACTTGTATTATTCCTGAAATATCTTCTATTTCAAGATGTTATATGAATCATTAAAATCATGAGACAACGATCCAAATATGTTAATATACTTATCAAGTTTTATGACTGTACAAAGAAGACATACCTGGAAGATATGTTAGTACATGACATTGATCAAGAATGGTATTATTCTTTAAGAGAAATATTAAACTTTCAGGAAGATCTGGGTAAATTGATTCACATACCCTTAATGACCACTACTTCACAGGCCAAAATGATGGTACATGATAGAGCTAAGTATCTTATACAAGTGCTCATAGTATTGGGCAAGAGCACTTCTGCAAACGGTAGGTGGAAATCTACTCACTGCACAGAAAACTGGCCTATGCTGAGGTTACCTACTAGGAATTCCCTAAACTAGCGCCTGTTCTCACATCATCAAAGACATTCAAAATAGTGGCTTACTACACTTAGTCTTTGAATGCGTATTTGATGTTCCTATAATGTTACTGGATAGTTGAGGGTTTGGGTGATTTCAAATATAATATTTAAGTTTGTTTGTGGACACAGCTCTGGCTATGACTTTGCCCAATGGCTATTCCTGAAGTGTAGTTGATCCTTGCTGTTCTGTTGAATATTGATTTATAGTCATACTTTTTTTTACCTGTCCAGATGTAAGTGGTAGTTGCTGAAGCCTTTATATAAAGCAAATTTGCTATTCCTGATACATTATTTAACAAAAATAGATACAGAAGCAGAGCAGCATCAAACAGACTGTTAAACTACAGCAGGAAGGCCAGGAAGGGTGGGGAGGTGGGGTAAGAGATCAACCAAAGCACTTTTATGTATCCATATAAGCATAACCAATGGACATAAAACACTGGGGGGTAGGGGAGGCCTGGGGAAGGTCAAGGGGAAAAAACATGAGACATATGTACAATTCTTGGTAATATTTTAAGCAATAAAATAATTATTTCACTGTGTAATTCTATTAACCAATGTTATGGCAATAAATTATTGTTTTTTTAAATGCAAGTACAAAGCTATTCCTCACTATAACCTATCAATTTCTCTAGGACATTCACTCTAGTTTTTTTTTCTCCAAACATTCTTTATTATCCACAAATTCCCATTGCTAAACTATTTACTGAGGAAATAAGTTACTGCCTTAATTTGGATATCCTTAAAAGATAACAACAAAAACCCACATTTCATTAGCATTGTAGCATTGAAAGTTATCCTTATATTATCTAACATTTATGAAAGTAATGGATAAATCAAATTGTAGGTCAATGTTTTTAACTCCTTGAGCTATGTTCCAGTGTAGCATCATACTCTAGAACAGATGTGGGGAACCTTTTTTTTTTTTTTAACCAAGGACCATTTGAACATTTATAACATCATTCAAGGGCTATCTATACAAAATTATCAACTTAAAAATTAGTCTACTATATTTGACCAGTTGACTCAAAAAATCTCTAATGGCTTGGCAGGGTCAGACCTTCTATGGTCCAGGGGCCAGATGTTCCCCATCCCTTCTCTAGAAAAAAACAGTCCTTAGAATAACACTAGGATGAATTCTGCTGTATGTACATATAGTCAACCTATATCCATCTGGAGTGTAGGGTAGTATAAGCGGGCTGTAATAGTATGTAGAATGTTAGTTAAGTCTGCAGGCCATATTAAGAGGATGGATGAGAGGAAACCAGCTGCTTTATGACAAGCTCAAGTGGGGTGAAACCCTACAAGGACACAGAAACACAATGCCTGGCTCTATAGCAGGCTGTGTAATAATGAGAGGAGAGAGCAACAGACAGAATTGCAGATAATCAGCAATCAGTGCAGTCATGATTAGAAAGGGTACATAGGCTCTGAGATGATGATGCATAAGCTATAAACACAATCATGCTTTATAAACACAGCTACACTTATAATCCAAGAAGCGCTCTTTCAAACAGTTTTTGGCCATATTCAACTCCTCCCTCCAATACCATAAAAGAGAAAATAGAAAAGAAATTGATGAGCGTTCTGATTGGAACATAGGTTTGGGGGCTAGGCAGCATGGATTTGAACATGAGCTCTATCCTTTGCCTGCCTCTGTGACAAAGGGCAAGTGACTTCACCTCTATGAGTCTCTTTCCTGATCTGTGAAGAAAGCCTTAGCATATAAACATTTATTACAAATCTAAAAAATGTAGATAATATAGATTACAGATTTTGGCTGTAATATAGGAGTTTGTCTAGAAATAGAAAATAATAGTTGGTTAAGAAATATATGCAGATAGCCCTGGCTGGTTCACTCAGTGGTTTGAGCATTGGCCTGCAGACTAAAGGATCTCAGGTTCGATTCCTAGTCAAGGGCAAGTACCACAGTTACAGGTTCCCTAGTCCTTGTAGGGGTGCATCCAGTAGGGGTGCATGCAGGAGGCAGCCAATCAATATATCTCTCTTATCTCTCTCTCTGTCTCTCTCTCTCTATTTCTGTCTGCCTCTTCCTTCTCCCTCACTTCCATTCTCTTTGGAAATCAATGGAAAAACAGCATTAGTAAATAAAACCAAACCAAATAAAAAACCCTGCTGTTGTTGCTCGGTGGTTGAGTGTCTCAACCATGAACCAGGACGTCATGGTCAACTCCTGGTTGGGGAACATGCCCAGTAGGGGTTATACAGGAGGCTGCCAATCATTGATTTTCTCTCATCATTGATGTTTCTCTCTCTCACTCCCTCTCCCTTCTCCTCTCTGAATTCAATAAAAATAAAGAACTATACACAG
This sequence comes from Murina feae, assembly GCA_004026665.1. Classification (NCBI taxonomy): domain Eukaryota; kingdom Metazoa; phylum Chordata; class Mammalia; order Chiroptera; family Vespertilionidae; genus Murina; species Murina feae. Next base: position 6,449 of record PVJC01010790.1, on the reverse strand, counting down.
ACAAACAGAATTATCCCTGTCTAAGTAGACTGTGTAATATGTGGTATATTTTGAGAAAAACAATTTTTTTCTAACAAACAAAGCAATGCATGACTTAGTTCTGAAATGCCCATTACAGGATTTCCTGCATTTTATTAGAAAAAAATAGAACAGAATAAATCCAGAGACATAGAAGCATGGAATGGAACAGACTGACAAATTTCAGAGGGATGAGGGAAGGATTAACTGGGGAATACATATGCATACTAGAGGCCCAGTGCACAAAATTTGTGCACCAGGCAGGAGGTTCTCTCAGCCCGTCCTGTGCCCTCTCACAATTGGGACTCCTTGCTTCTTACCCACTGCCTTGTCGCTGCTCCTTAGCTCTGCCATGGAGGTGGGTGCGTGAGCCTGGCTTCTGCCTGAGCAGTGCTCCCACTGTTGGAGCGCACTGACAACCAGGGGGAAGCTCCTGCTTTGAGTATCTCCCCCTGGTGGTCAGTACGCATCAAAGTGACCAGTCATTCTGATCGTTCTGCCATAATGGTCACTTAGGCAATTATTATAAAAACTAGAGGCCCAGTGCACAAAAATTTATGCACTTGGGGAGGGGGGTCCCTCAGCCTGGCCTGTGCCCTCTCATATAGTCTGGGACCTCTCGAAGGATGTCCACCTGCTAGAATGACTGGCCAGCCTGGGTAAGGGGCTGAGGTCGTTTCAGGCTGCCCACAGCCCCTTCAGGGTTCATGTCCCTACTGGGTTGCCTGGCCAGCCTGGGTGAGGGGTAGAGGGCCGTTTCAGGCTGCTCACAGCCACTTCAGGGTTCGGGTCCCTACTGGGGTGCCTGGCTGGAAGCAGGTATCTGGGATTTATTTAACTTCTATAATTGAAACTTTGTTGCCTTGATCCCCCACTGGAAGCCTGGGTTGCCCCTGGCAACCCAAGGTCACAGCCGGGCAGGTATCTGGGGTTTGTTTATCTTCTATAATTGAAACTTTGTAGCCTTGAGTGGAGCTCAGGGCCCACAGGGCCCTGACATCCTCCATTCCTGGGGCAACTCCAGCTCTGTGGCTGCTGACATCTTAGTTGAGTTAGTTTGCATATTCGCTCCTGATTGGTTGGTGGGCGTGGCTTGTGGGCATGGCTTGTGGGTGTAATAGAGTGAGGGTCAATTTGCATATTACTCTTTTATTAGATTAGATTATGTAGATATGTATAGTCCATGAACACAGACAATAGTATCCTAGGAGGGGCAGGTGCAGGGTGGAGGGGGTCAATGGGAAAATAAAAGAGACATCTATAATACTTTCTACAATAAAGATAAACTTTAAAAAATAGCAGACAACACAGGAATCGCCTGGAGAGCACTAGTGTAAATCCAGAGCAGTGGTTCTCAAAGCATGCTCTCTGGACCAGCAGCTTCAGCATCAACTGGGTCCACATTAGTAATGTAATCAGAAACTCTGAGGTTGGCATCTGGCAATGTGTGATTTAACGTGACCTCTAGGGGTTTTTTATGTACACATGAGAGTCATTGGCCTTTACCACAATTAAATTACCAACATCAGGTGGATCCTATACAGTGCCAAAATTGAGAAAAAATTGAGAATTATTAAAAAAATCTATAGATTGTACTTGTTAAATTAATAAACAGATGTATGTGCATGTTATATCTATTCACACAATTATATGGTTTTATTTTCAGAATAATTGTCTCTAAGCAGAAAGCAAGGCCTTGGGAAATGGACTTAGTGACAATTTCCTTGCACATAGTACAAGAGAAGGGAAAGGCAGGGACCATGGGCAGCACCCTTATGGAACAATAACGTATATGGGTGTTTAAATATGAATACTGGCTTTGTCTGGTGTGTACCTGTGTGCAAGTTTTCAGTGAGCTGAGGTAATGCTAAAAATGTAGCAAAAATCACCCTAGCTATGTGGCTACATTGGTTGAGCATCATCCCATGCACCAAAAGGTTGCTGGTTTGATTCCAGATCAGGGCACTTGCCCAGTTGGGTTCAAACCCCAGCAAGGGCCATGCAGGAGGCAGACAATTGATTTGTCTCTCTTAGATTGATGTTTTTTCCCCCCTCAAATCAATAAAAGCATCCTATATAATAAAGAGGAAATATGCAAATTGACCATCACTCCGGTCAATTTGCACCCACAGCTGAGGCTCAGTTCCCATAACGACCCTTAAGGAGCAATCAGCAGGGACCTGAGGCTGCACGCCCACCACCTCCTCCATGGGGCTTGACAGGGAAGCTCAGGTCATGCCTTCCACCCGCTGGGCTTGACAGGAGACCTCATGCTGCTCCCCCCGCCCTGGCACCAGGCCAGAGGAACTCAGGCTGCACCCTCTTCCCTGGTGCCAGGCTGGGGGACCTCAGGCCATGCCCCCCACCATGGTCCCAAACCAGGGGACCTGAGGCTGTGCCCCCAACCCAGCAGGACTTGACAGGTGTGCCCTCTGCCCTGGTGCCAGGCTGGGGAATCACAGGCCACTCCCTCTGGCCTAGCAGGGCTTGATGGGGGACCTCAGGCCGTGCCCCCCTGCCCTTGCACCCAGGGAACCTGAGGCTGCACCCCCCCACCTGGCAGGGCTTGACAGGGTGGGACCAGCTGGGTCTGGATCTAGCCCAATGAAGGGGGGCTGTCCAGGTTTGGGTCTCCAGCGATTTTGAGGTGCATGTGGGTGGTTGAAGACTTGACTCTGGGTTCCATGGTGTACCCCAGACTCTGACAGGAGGAAGATTTTCATATACGTTTTACTAATTTTCTTAAATCTCTGACAATTCTATTATAGAGAAAGGACAAATAGCAATATTAAAATATTTTTCTAATTAATCCCCTTTTTATGTGCACGAATTTCGTGCACTGGGCCACTAGTATTTTATAGAAAAGTATAGCAAGAATCAAAAGACTAGCACATAAAAAAGCATACAACTATAGCATATTCTCTAGGTAGATATTATCATTTCAGAGTAAAGGGCAAATAATACCATTAAATTCAGCATTAGTAAAAGTAGTTAACTTGATTGTAACATCCTATTATTACCTCTGTATTTATCAATGTTTTAATCCAATTTTTGACACATGATTGCATTTTCTTCTTAGTACCTTCTTCCAAAATGATCTTAATTTATATTTGTACAAATCTACACCCTAAATAATTGTTTTCAAAATATAGTCTGGTCTGTGAACATATTAAGTCAAGTGGTTCTTCTACATTTAGAAATGGTAGCTTATTAGCACTTAAGCTTATTTTGGAATTAGAATATGTTCTGAAAATGTTCTATTCCCAGAGTAATTATGTTCTTGCATTGAGCCCTGGGAATTCCAATGCTATTTACACATTAATGTAGCCAATCTCTTATAGGTTTAAGGAGAAAGCATATTAATGAAAATGAGGTATTACCAACCTGTGGGATTTGAATCAGGAATATAAAATAGACTTTAAAAGCATCAAAACATGGAAGTATAATTACCAATAAAACTTTTAATGATTTTAAGGAACATTAACAGGATATCGTGAATCTATAAGTAAAGTTGTTTATGTATTTGCTTTGAACGTTAACAAACTACTAAGGTATTAGTTGGGAAAATATTTTATGTCATCATTTATAGAAATGCTGTGAAGGGAAAAATATTTCTTAAGTTTTTCTTAAAATTTTCTGACCCTTCATAATTGAAAGTAATTGAGACCTAATATCAGAAATGTCTGAGTGGGAAAAAAGCAGATTAATGAATACTGAACTGGGACTCCTGTAATGCTACAATTTTAAGATTTTTCTGAGAAGTAAGGCAGACTATTTAAAGTAATAGTATAAATTTATCTTTTGTATTGTGTATCTCCATTGAGTGAGAAGAAGTGTTGTTGAAACTGCAAGGAAATACATAATAATAGCTCTTGGAATAACCTTAGCATGTTTTACACAAATGTGGGGTTTTTCATATGCATTGTGCCTGCAGCATGCCTAAATGCCCAAGCAGAGGGACCTTGCCTAAAGCCTCAGGGCATACTTAGTCTGTCCTCAGGCCAAATGGAAAGTAGATTTGGGGAAAATCACCTTTCAAACCTTTCAATGTGAAGATCCGTTGCACCTCTGTTCCCTGCTCTTACGTTCGTAACACAAAAACACTATTTTGATCCCTAGATGAGGAAAGGGGACAAACATATATTTAACCCTTTCTTTAAAGTAAATAAGAGGTTTTTATTTTAGTGTCAGAAGGCAGCCCACACTTTATTTTGAGTTCAACAGAAGAGTATCTTCCAACACAAATGTCAGAATTGGACCACCTCCTTAATCAGTGAATTCACTGGGCGCATCTCCTGAGTCTCCGTCCCCATAGAGTAGTTTCTAGGAGCCTCATTTTAAAATACCTTGTTTTTAATCTGTCCCAAGCTGTTACTTAATCTCCCAAATATTTTGTTGATAGAGCTTTAAACTGCTGTTAAATAATAGGATGTATCCTGTTGTAAAGATTAAATCAGAAATTTTTTTAAAAGAGCCTAGAGTAGCTCCTAGTAGATAGGACAGTTAATAAAAGTAGCTATTACTATTGAAGATGTGATTCATACTGTTAATATTATAAAATGATATATACTCTTCAAATGCTCATGATATTAACAGCAAAATTAGTTTTCATGTCAGAGAGACAATAAGAAATGAAAGGGAAGAGCTTATTTCAGATATATACTTCCTTTAGCTAAATGACATTTTGAGAAATTTTTTTTAAAAAGGAAAGGGGAATGTTCAGCATATGTTTTTATTTCAAAAATTTTTTTTTCAGGGTTCATAGCATACTTTCATTTATTTTCCCCCTTTATTGATTAAGATATTACAAATGTGACCTTATCCCCCTAATGTCTTCTCATACCCCACTCTTGCCCTCACCCTCACCCCTTGCTGTCCACATTCATTGCTTATACTTATTGCATGCATATAAGTCCTTTCAAAAATGTATTTTTAAAAAAAGGTTACTACCAGTAGTTTAAGATCATAGGAAAAAAGAAGGAGCAGTCTTAAGAAAATCTGACCAGATTTTAGGGGGTAGGGAAGGGGTTCTTTATTTTGAGGCTTTATTTATTTATTTATTTATTTATTTATTTATTTATTTAGTGATTGATTGATTGATTGATTGAAATGAGCAAAAGAGCCAGACTGCAAGAGACAGAGTGATAAGAGATTTTAAAAATATTTTAAGATGCTATTTTTATTTTCTTAAAAGCATGATGATTGTCAACCTGTTGAGATGCATTAAGATAGAAACTACTTGGATCACTAATTTTTAAAAATTCCCTCACCAGGATATGTTTTGTTTCGTTTGTATGATTCTAGAGAGAAAGGCAGAGAGAGAAGGAGAGAGAGAGAAACACTGATGTGAAAAACATCTATTGGTTGCCTCCGTATGCAACCCAACCGGGGATTGAACCCATGACCCTTTGGACTATGAGAGGACAGCTCCAACCAACTGAATCACACTGGCCGGGGCTGTATCTCTCATTTTAATAATCACATAATTTCCATCCCATCTATCGCCCAGTCTCCTACACACAGAGACAGATGCTTAAGAATTTATCTATTACTTGAGCCTTTCTTAATCTTAATGACAAATTTAGTTATATAAAACTCATAGATTTTTTGTGATGTGCCTTCTTCAATTTATTTCCATAAATGCTAAATGATATTGTTCAATATTTCTTAATGAGATTAGCATTTATCGAGGATATCTGAGAATAATTTTTCTTCCACTTACATACCCGGGCATCTGTCTTTTTATTTTGCTGCAAAATCTTTTTTCCCCTCTGCATTGAAACTATTAGCTACCCATGGTTTTGTGTTTTTGTGTGTGTGTGTGTGTTTTTTTTTCCACTCACTACCAAGGAAGCTCAGTAAGATGACAGTTTATCAAGAGACTTGTGGGCAGGCTAATTGGCTTCAATCTGTTTTTTCTCTGTATATTGTACTTTTTTTCTGAAACAACTCTCTGAGAAGTGTCAGACCATTGCAGATACATTATTTGGTTGCATGCACCAGGTATTAAATTCTCCACTTTCCCAACGAGATTTACTTGTTTGCAGTTTCTTCAGTCATCACTGGAATATTCTTCATGAGCAAACACCTTCATGGCGGCCACATGGAGACTCTGAACAAAAGACTCCTGGCAGACGTTCCATCAGAATGATTCTTTTTTTTTTTTTTTCACTGTGAGAGGACTGTCACATTTCCTCACTTTTTTTTTTTTTTATTGTTCAGATTATTACATTTGTTCCTCTTTTTTCCCCCATAGCTCCCCTCCTCCCAATTCCCACCCCAACCTCTGACCCTGCCCCCCCCATTGTCCTCATCCATAGGTGTACCATCATTGTCCAGTCTCTTCACGCATCCCCAACACCCTTAACCCCCAAAAATTGTCAGTCCACTCCCTTTCTCTGCCTCTGATTCCATTCTATTCTCAAAGGATA
>PVJC01010789.1:0-42957 GCA_004026665.1 Murina feae | reverse complement strand
GGATATATCAGTGACCTGGAATGAGGCAAAGGGGGTTGGGGTGCAAAGATGGAATCTGCTGGCCTCTGTCTTTGGAGAGTATTTTAGTAAATAATTGGATGTGTGTTGAGTTAGACACTTGTCCTTCAGACCAGTGCTTTAAGGTAAGCAAATTAACCTCTTTCACAGAAAGTCTGCATGATTTTCAGTTGGCAGCCTCTGTGCTGGGCTCTGGACTCTGGGGTGTGTTAGTTTTCATGTGAGCCCCTCAAGAACTATTTCTAAGTTTGCCATAACTTTCTGCATCTTGTGGACTCAAGCCCTTTGGCTTTCAAAACTAGATGTTTTAGGAGTGTCTCTCCCAGGTGAGAGTGTAAAAGTTGTGATGTCAGGTGTGGGATTCAAAACCTTGATTCCTCAGGAAGAGTTGGGGGTTGCAAATTTCATCCTGATTGTTGATTGCTGTGCTGGGGGTGACTTTAGGGTGATATTTTGTTTCAGCATCTCCTACATACTTTAACTGCACTTGCAGTGGGTATTTCTTGTTTTTCCAATGTGTAACAGTAGTTCAGTTAGTTTTTTGTTTTGGTTTGCTTCCCTTTCAGAGGCAATTGTTCCTTATGCCGCTATAGATTTGGTATGTCCATGGAAATAGGTGAGCTCAGGATTCTCCTACATTGCTCTCTTGAATTGGAATTCACAATAAGGTTTTACACTGAACTTGTACTGGTATATTATGACACCATCAGACTTGATAAGTGATGTACATATAATGTAATACCTACAGCAAACACTAAAAATTATACAAAGATATGTACTCAAAATTTATAGAACACTTCATCCTAAAACAATAGAATGTCCACTTTTCAAGTGCATTCTGGGCCACAAAACCTCAACATATTTAAAAAGTTGGAATCATGCAGAGTGTTTTTCTGACTGCACTGGAACCAAAATAGAAACCAATAACAGAGAGAGAACCAGACATTTTCCAAACACTTAGAAAGTAAGTAGCACATTTCTACATAATACATGCATCAAGGAGGAAGGCATAAGGGAAACAAACAAATCCATTGAAATGAACAAAAATAAAATTACAACGTATCAAGATCTTTGGGACACAGGTAAAAATCAGTCCTGAGAGGGTTTTTCATAACACTAAATGCTTCATTAGAAAACAGGAAAAGTCTCAAATCTGTAACCTAATCTTTCTCCTCAAGAATTTACTAAAAGAAAAGCAAAAATAAGTGTAAGAAACATATGGAAGAAAATAAAGATAAGTGTAGACATCTGTGAAATAAAAACAGAAAGATAATAGAGAAAGATCAATGAAACCAAAAGCATGTTCTTTGAAAACATCTACAACATTGACAGAACTCCAGGAAGGCTTATAAAAAAGAAAGAGAGAAAATAAATTGCTAATACTAGAAGTGAAATAAGTGCTATCACTACAGAGACTGCAGGCCTCAAAAAGATAATAAGGAAATATTATGAACAACTATAAACATAATTTTGACAAATAGGTGAAATGGAACACTTATTCAAAAAACACAACCTACCATAGCTCACACAAATAAAACAGATAATTTAAATAACCATATAATTTAATAGTTAAACGGTTCATAATTTTAAAATTTCCCCAAAAGAAATATCAGACCCACTTGGTTTCAATGGAGAATTATACTAAATGTTTAAAGAGAAATTAACACCAATTTCATGTAATCTCTTCTAGAAAATAGGAGGCAAGACTTCCTAATTAATTTTATAAAGGTATTATTAATCTGATACCAAATCCAAATAAAGACAGACTAATGAAGAAAACTGAAGATCAATATCTCTTGTGGATATGGATGCAAAAGTTCTTAATAAGATATTAGCAAATAAAATTCAGCATTTTATAAAAAGAATTATATACAATGACTTTGTAAGGTTTATTTTGGAGATAGAAGGCTAATTAAGTATTTGAAATAAACAAAGCAATTGTTTTGATAGCCTAAGAAATAAAATTCAGCCCTGGCTGGTTTGGCTCCGTGGATAGAGCGTCAGCCTATGGATTGAAAGGTCCCAGGTTCAATTCCAGTCAAGGGCACATGCCTGGGTTGTGAGCTCAATCCTCAGTTGGGAGCGTACAGGAGGCAGCCAATCAATGATTCTCTCTCATCATTGATGTTTTTGTCTCTCTCTCCCTCACCTTTTCTCTCTGAAATCAATAAAAATATATTTAAAAAAAGAAATAAAATTCATATGACTATATCAGTCAATGTAGAAAAAATTGACAAGATTGGACACCCATTCATGATAAAAATCTTTAGAAATATCAGCATAGAGAGGAACTTCTACTTGACAAAGACCATCTGAAAAACCTTCAGGTAATGTTATACACAATGGTGAAAGTCTGAGTGCTTTTCCCCTGAGATCAGGAAGAAGAACTCATATTGAATATAGTACCAGAAGTTCTAGCCAATGAATAAGGCAAGGTTAAGGAAAAGTCACACAGTTTAGAAAGGAAGTTGTAATTGGCATGATTGTTTATATAGAAAATTTATATAGAATCTATAAAAAACATTTAATAATAAGTGATTTCGCCAAGGTTGTTTGTATTTGTATACGCTAGCAATGTACACAGGAATATCAAAGTGAAACATACAATACTATTTACAATCACTCAAAAAGTAAAATAGTTGTAAATATAAAGAAATGTACTAGACCAGTTTCTGAAAACTACACAATGCTGATGAAAGAACATAAAGTTGATCTAAATAAATGGAGAGGCAAACTACGTTCACTGATTGGAAGAGTCAACATAAAGATATGGATTCTCTCCAAATGAATAAATATACAGATTTAGCAAAATTAATATCAAAATCACAGCAAGAATTTGTATATAGATAATATTATTCTAAAATTTACACAGAAAGACAGAAGTAAGAAGAGCTTAAAGGTGTCTGAAAAGTAAAAGTAAAACATGAGAAATGTCTATCCAATTTCAAGACGTTATCTAGTTCTTATAATAAAGATTGTGCGGTATTAGTAAAAAGATAGACAACTAGCCCTAACCTATTTGGCTCAGTGGATAGAGCGTCAGCCTGTGGACAGAAGGGTCCCAGGTTTGATTCTGGTCAAGGGCATGTACCTTGGTTGCGGGCACATCCCCAGTGGGAGGTGTACAGGAGGCAGCTGATCGATGTTTCTCTCTCATCAATGTTTCTAACTCTCTATCCCTCTCCCTTCCTCTCTGTAAAAAATCAATAAAATATATTTTTAAAAAGATAGACCAATAGAATAATGGAACCAAACAGAAGACCCAGACACACTCAAATATGCCAAGTTAATTTTTTAAATAAGATGTAAAAACAACTCAATGGAGAAAAGATAGGCTTCTCAGCAAATGGTGCAGGAGCAGTTGAATCTTAAAAAAAAATGAACCTATATCTGAATCTAACTTTTAAAAATTAACTCAAACCAGACCATAAAGTTAAATATAAAATTATAAAAAAAATAGAAGAAAAATTTAAAGCTCTAAAGTTGGGTGAATAATTCTTGGAATTGACCCCAAAAGCATGCTTCTTAAAGGGAAAAATTGATAAATTGAATCAAACCAACATTAAAAACTTTTGTTCTATGAAAGAATTGGTAAAGAAGATGAAAAGCCAAGCTACAGATATTACACGTCTGACAAAGGACTAGTGTTTGGATTATATATAGAAATCTTAAAACTCAACAGTTAAGAAAATCCAATTAGAAAAGAAACAAAAGAAATGAAGAACATTTTCACTGAAAAGAATATATAGATGGCCTGTCAGCAAAATAAACGTCATTAGCCATCAGGGAAAAGCAAATTTAAACCACAATGAGATATCACTACATACTGATCAAAATGCTTGAAAAAAAAAGTGGCAATAACAATTGCTGGTTATTAAGAAGATGGTAAGAAACTGGATCACTTACACATCACTGATGAGAAATATCAAATTGTATGGACACTCTGAAAAGCAATTTGTAAGTTTAACTGAAAATTAAACAAAAGGTATTTGCTACATGAGCTAAAAATTGTACTCATGGGCAACTATCACAGAAAAATTAAGACTTATGTTCACACAAAAATCTTTACATGGATGTTTCTGACAACTTTATTTATAATACCCCCAAATTGTATACAACCCAGATACCCTTCAATAGGAAAATGGTTAAGCAAACTGTCACATCTATATCATGGAATGTCACTCAACAATGAAAAAGAATAAATTATTGATATACTATGTAACCTGTATGAATCTACAGTGAATTATGCTAAATGAAAGCAGTCAATCTCAGTTACAATAATGTGTGTGTTATCGATAATAATAAAAGTGTAACATGCTAATTAGACCAGATGTACTTCTGGATGACCTTCTGGATGAAGCTGGGGCTGTGAGGGAAGGAGGGAAGCCTGGGTTCTGGGTGCCTGCTAGGGCCAGAGGGAAGTCTGGGTCCCGGGTGCCAGAGGGAAGCCAGTGCCAGCAGCGGGTGAAGGAAGGTCTTCTCTTACACAAATTTTGTGCATCAGGCCTCTAGTTTTATATAATACTAGTGGCCCAGTGCACAAAAATTTGTGCACTTGGGGGGATCCCTCAGCCTGGCCTGTGCCCTCTCACAGTCTGGGAACCCTTGGGGGATGTCCATTTGCTGGCTTAGGCACGCTCTCCTGGGGGATCGGGCCTAAGCTGGCAGTCAGACATCCTGGCAGCCCGGGGGCCCTCAGGGGATGTCCACTTGCCAGCGGGGAGCAGACCTAAGCTGCAGTCAGACATCCTTAGCGCTGCTGAGGCTGGAGAAGCTCCCACCACCACCACTGTCCTGGAAGCCGTCAGCCTGGCTTGTGGCTGAGCAGAGCTCTCCCTGTGAGAGTGCACTGACCACCAGGGGCAGCTCCTGCATTGAGCATCTTCCCCCTGGTGGTCAGTGTGTGTCATAGTGACCAGTCATTACCAGTGGTTCTGCTGTTAGGATCAATTTGCATATTACCCTTTTATTATATAGGATAGAGGTCTGGTGCATGGGAGAGGGCCAGCTGGTTTGCCCTGAAGGGTGTCCCGGATCAGGGTGGGGGTCCTGCTGGGATGCCTGGTCAGCCTGGGTGAGGGGCTAATGGCTGTTTGTGGGCTGGCCACAGTCCCTTCAGGGTACAGGTCCCCACTGGGGTGCCTGGCCAGCCTGGGTGAGTGGCTGATGGCTGTTTGCAGACTGGCCACAGCCCTTCAGGGTTATTAAGAAAATGATAAGAAACTGGATCACTTACACATGGGCTGATGGTGGTTTGCAGGCTGACCAAGCCCCCCAGCAGGGACCCTCACCTCATGAGGGTGGGGCCATCCTGGGTGAGGGACTGATGGCTTTTTGTAGGCTTGCCAAAGCCCCCAGCCACCCAAGCTCCCAACAAGGCCGGCTGAAAGCAGGTATCTGGGGTTTATTTATCTTCTATAATTGAAACTTTGTTGCCTTGAGTGGAAGCCACAGCCAGCCTAGGCAGGCAGCTTCCTCTATCACCGGGGCAAACAAGCCTCCTGTTTGCTCTAGCTCTGTGACTGCCAGCCACCATCTTGATTGGGTTAATTTGCATATAGTCACTCTGCTGGGGTGCCTGGCCAGCCTGGATGAGGGGCTGAGGGCTGTTTTCAGGCTGGCTACATCCCCTTCAGGGTGGGGGGTCCCTGCTGGAGTGCCTTGCTAGCCTGGGTGAGTGTCTGATGGCTGTTTGCAGGCTGGCCAAGCCCCCCAGCAGGGACCCTCATCCCATGAAGGTGGGGCCATCCTGGGTGAGAGGCTGATGGCTGTTTGCAGGCTGGCCACAGCCCCCAGCCACCCAAGCTCCCAGCAAGGCTGGCTGGAAGCAGGTATCTGGGGTTTATTTATCTTCTATAATTGAAACTTTGTTACCTTGAGCGGAGGCCACAGCTGGCCTAGGCAGGCAGCTTCCTCCATCACTGGGGCAACCAAGCCTCCTGTTTGCTCTAGCTCTGTGGCTGCCGGCCACCATCTTGGTTGGGTTAATTTGCATATAGTCACTCTGATTGTCTGGTGGGCATGGCTTGGGATGTAGTAGAGTGATGCAATTAGCATATTACTCTTTTATTAAATTAGACTAGTGGCCTGGTGCATGGATTCGTGCACATTGGAAGGAAATTAATTAGAAGAAATATTTTAATGTTTCTATTTGCCCTTTCTCTGTGATAGAAGTGTCAGAGATGAAGTGTCAGAGGTACGTTGTGCCAATAGTTGGTCTTCAGACATATTTTGTCAACAGCAACTCTTTCAGCTTCAGAATGTCAACAAAGCAACAAATTCATAATTGACAATGACAGATCAAAACACATGCTTGCGCTTGGCACCAGCAAGAGCTTCATGTATCGTGGATGTACAAGTCAACATTTATTTTTAAATTGCCAGTGCACGTCATATGAACTGGCTGGTCGGTTGGTTGGATGGACAGATGGTAGGCCTCTTAGCCTTTTATACATACACTAGGGGCCCGGTGCACAAAAATTTGTGCACTTGGGAGGTCCCTCAGCCTGACCTGTGCCCTCTTGCAGTCTGGGACCCCTCTGGGGATGTTCACCTGCTGGCATGCCTGGTCAGCCTGGGTGAGGGGCTGATGGCTGTTTGCAGACTGGCCAAGCCCCCCAGTGGGGACCCTCACCCCATTGAGATGTGGCCAGCCTGGGTGATGGACTGAGGGCTGTTTTCAGGCTGCCCACAGCTCCCATTGACCCAATGTCCCAGCAAGGTTGGCTGGAAGCAGGTTTCTGGGGTTTATTTATCTTCTATAATTGATACACTGTTCCTTTAAGCTGAGGCCTAGGTAAGTAAGGAAGCCTCCTGTCTGCTTCAGCTCGTGGCTTCTATAATTGAGACAATGTTGCCTTAGTAGTGGCAGCCAGCACTGCTGTTTGCTTCAACTCGGAGGCTTCTATAATTGAGACAATGTTGCAAATATGTTGTTGCCTGGAGCTGGGAGAAGCCCAGCCTGCAAACAGTTTTACTCCTGCTGCAATGGAAGCGGCCTGTTTACTCTAGCAGCTCCGTGAGTGCTGGCCTTCATCTTGGCTGGGTTAATTTGCATACAGTTGCTCTGATTGGCTGGTGGGTGTGGCTTAGGCATCCCAAAGAAACGGTCAATTTCAATATTACTCTTTTATTAGATTAGATATGCATATATATTTATGAAATAAAATTATATAAATATATATATAAAATAAAATTATAAAAATGGAGAACAGATTAATGGTTGCCATGGGTTAAGGGGATTGGGCAACATGAAAGTGAGTGAGGATATAAAAAAACAACATGAGAAATCCTTGTGATTGTAGAAATGTTCTGTCTCAATGCCAATGTCCTCATTATGACATCTAACTATAATTTGGAAGATGTTATCATTAGGGAAAATTGTATTTGAAATTCTCTATATTATTTCTTAAAACTGCATGTGAACCTAAGATTATCTCAAAATAAGGAGGGCACCTCTACACTTAAAATCTGTAACTGGGTTGGCAAGGACAGAGCCAGCACCCAACATCTTTCCTTAGCCTGCATGGGCCTGGTCTGGGATATTATCCTGGTTGCAGGCACCCACAGCCTTTGCAATTATTTCAAAAATAAAAAATGTGAATTTCAAGACAAGAAAGTGATTGAACTGGGTGTGGGACCAGGCATCATGCAGATTTTGGCAGCAGTGCAGGGCAGAGAGCTGGCTTCCTGAGCAAGCCCAGAAGGAGGACTAGATCAAAGCTGCCAGGCTGCATAGGAGGTAAACTAAAGAAGGCCTGATTCAGCTGCTGTAGGAAGGAAATAAGATGGTGTTAGTTGAGGTAAACTGTGTGATAGATTTTGTTTCAAGAAATCTAAATTTTCAACAGTTGATCCAGTAAGCAGCCCTTAGAACCATGTTGCATTGTCAGAGACTCTCCACGTGCAGTAAAGGCTTCTTTTACTTATATACTAGAGGCCCAGTGCACAAAATTCGTGCACTTAGGGGAGTCCCTCAGCCCTGCCTACACCCTCTTTCAGTCCAGGAACCCTCGGGGGATATCTGACTGGTGGCTTAGGCCTGCTCCCTGTGGGAAGCCGGTGCCAGCAGCCAGGGGAAGGAAGGCCTACTTTTACATAAATTTCGTGCATTGAGCCTCTAGTAAAATTATGAAAATGATAATACTCAGTTTCATGAGGATATGAAAGACAGGCCAAATGTATACAGTATAAACAGAAGCATAAGTTACTTCATTAGAAAATAAAATAAAATTTAAGTGTAGTAACTGGTTTTGAAAAGGGTCAGATTGAAGGCTTCATAGCACCATTTAAGAAACTATCACATAATTCAGGTCATAGCAGTATAAATGAAGAGTAGAGAACACACTGCAGACATGCTAATATGTCAGCTCTATAGTGGAAACTGAAATTTAGGAAGGAGTCAAGGATAACTCCTGAGCCTCCGTCATTGATTACTGAGTGGATTGTGGAGTTACAGAAATCCTCCCTGACTTTAATTGGGAGATTACACTGCCTTCACAAACACACAAACATTATCTCTCATTCTTTTTCGTCTTTGAGACAAAATGTAATTTACCCTATCTCTTAAACTTAGACTATGTTTCTTTGACTAGTACAAACAAATCTAAAGAGCTGGGAAAGCAGACTAGTGCAGCCACTGTGTAAAACAGTATGGAGTTACCTCAAAAATTAAAAATAAAACTCCCTTATGATCCAGCAATTCCACTTCTGGGAATAAATCTGAAGAAACCCGAAACAATAATTCGAAAGACTATATGCACCCCTATGTTCATTGCAGTGTTATTTACAATAGCCAAGATTTGGAAGCAGCCCAAGTGCCCATCAGTAGAAGTGGATAAAAAAAAAGTTGTGGTATATTTACAGAATGGGCCGTGAAAACAGAAGGAAATCTTACCCTGTTTGATGACATGGGTGGAACTGGAGAGCATTATGTTAAGTGAATAAGCCAGTCAGAGAAAGACAAGTACTATATGATTTTATTCATATGTGGAATCTAATGAAGAAACTAAACTAACACACAAAATAGGAACAGATTCATAGAGAGAATAGACTAACAGCTGGGAGAGGGGAGGGATGTTGTGGGGCTGGGTGAAAAAGGTGAAAGATTAAGAAAAAAAATTTAATGGACACAGACAACAGTATGGTGATTACCAGAAAGAAAGGGGATAAGAGGAAGTAGAAGAGGGTAAAGGGGGATAAATGGTGATGGAAGAAGACTAAACTCGGGGTGGTGAACATACAATACAATATACAGATGATGTCTTATAGAACTGTACACCTGAAACCTGTATAATTTTATTAATCTATGTCACCGCAAGAAATTCAATAAAAATAAAAAAAGCTATGATGCATTGGGAAGGCATTATAGAATCTTTACATATATATTTGATTTTTCATAACACCATGAGATAGCTGTTATTCATATATATATATATATATATATATATATATATATATATATATATATATATTTCAGAGAAGAAGGGAGAGGGAGAGAGAGATAGAAATATCCATGATGAAAGAGAATCACTGATTGGCTGCCTCTTGCATGCCCCACACTGGGGATCGAGCCCCAAAACCCAGGCATGTGCCCTGACCGGGATTGAACCGTGACCTCCTGGTTCACAGGTCGATGCTCAACCGCTGAGCCACGCCAACCAGGCAAGAGAGCTGTTAATCTTATTTTACAGATGAGTAAACACGAAGGCATTAAGTTATTTATACAAGGACTGTGAGCATGATTTAGGATCTGGATTATAGGATTTAGATCCAAATCTATTGCACCATAGACTCAAAGGTCATTTACAATCTAGATAAAGTGTCAAAAGTTAGGCAAAGGGAAGACTTTCCCTTTGACAAATACTCTCCCGAGAAAAGAATATTCACTCAGCTATAGATTTTGCTCAAAACTGTAATGGAGCCTAGATTCTGACAACCTACTGTCATCTGTGTTTAGTAGACCTGTCAGAGGTGCTTATCATGATTAACCTGCATTCCACTGGGCGCTTCCAACTAGACTAGAATTGCTGTGATGACATCTTTCAGTATCCAATTTAGTTATTCAAATGAAAAAATAGTTCCTGGATAACCTTTACATTTCACCTACTCAAGGCCTTAAATGCCAAGTTCAAGGACTATCTTCAGTATTCATTCTTTTATAAATTCATATTTTCAACCTACAAACTTATACTAATTGCATGACAAGCCCTGTGTTGGGCTCTGACAACTCAAAGATGAATTAGTGACTCTGTTCACATCTAGATGAGGAGTAGACAGAAAAATTCAACATGGAAATAGAGGGTTATAAGTGTTGTGATATTGTTAATCTGTGGAGTATGGTGTTACAAAAGAGTGGTATGAAATCTAGTTTGGTTTTCAAGGAAGACTTCTTGGAGGAGGTGGTACTTGTTCTGAGCCAGATGGGTGTGGGTGGGACATGCAAATACAAAGATATGGAAGGGAGAGAAACGCTTTAGGTAGTTTAATTTGGCAGGAGCATAGCACCCGAGGAAAAGAATGGGCTAGGGATGAGGTACAGAGGTTTTCAGACATCAGATATTTGAATAGCAGACGAAGTAGATGGGGCATGAACCTGAGGAAAATCAGTTATCACTGCAGAGCTATTGGCAGGGGAGTAATATGATTGGATTTGCATACTGGGAAGAACACTCTAAATGAAGGCAGGGTAAATGAAGGCATGGTTATTTGTAGAAGTTCACAGAAACATTAGTGAGGTCTGAGTTAGGGGTGAGTGAGGAGGGGAAATTAACTGGACTTGGTGACTACTCATGAGGATGAGAGAAAAGGAAGGATCTGGGGTGATTCCCAGATTTTTGGCACGGCTGACTGGGTGGATGAAAACACCACTTATGAATTTACAGAAGTAGCAGGTTTGGGAAGACTAGGAGTTTTGAACATGTTAAATATGGTGGATCTGTGAGACATTCATGTGGACCTGTCAAACAGGCACTGAATTCGAGTATCTGGAGAGAGATGTGGGCTAGATTTTTATTTATTTATCAGTACCACCTGTTTATGATTTTAGAAGGATTAAAAACTATGGATATAGATAATATGTTCCTGAGGTGCTTGTTATTTAGTTGAACATACTAAATATTTACATGCAAAGGCATACTTACACTTTTTTCACAGGTAAAACGAAATCAATAACACCTACCATTTACACTATGTCATGAATTGTGCCATTGAATTACCTAGTATTTACCATAACTCTTTGGTGTAAGAGTAATTACTCCTAGTTTTCATGAAAGCCGAGTATCGAAAGCGTAGTGTAAACTGGTCAAGGTTAGTTCGTGGCGGAACGGGCAACTCCAACAGCAGTGCTCATTCTTTTATCGCACTTTTCTGGGTTGGGCTCCCCCGGCATTAACAATGGATTGTGTTACACTCAGCCAGTTGCTGGGATGACTTTACTCCGCCCCCATCCCTGGCCCAGAACCCAGCAGGTGATGACAAATCGGCTCCTGTGGAATTGTGGGTAGATCTCGGACTCACAAATGAAAGGATTCCTAAACACTTCCTAGCTTAGTCTCTCCTGTTCCTCTGTCCTAGGGTGCACGGAACTGTCCAGCACTAGGACCCGGCGGAATCGCAACCGTCATGGCGCCGCTGTTCACGGCCCGGCTCCAGTTGCTGCTCCTGCAGGCGATGGGCTTTCTCATTGGCCTAATAGGCCAAGCCGCTCGAGCCTTCAGCGGCCCCAAGTTCGACTCGATGACCACACCGCCCGTGACTGAACCATTACTGCTGCTGTCGGGGGTGCAGCTGGCCAAGCTGATCCGCCAGAGGAAGGTAAGGAGGCGACGCGGACCGATTCCAACGGGCCGACCGACCGGGCTTTACGAGAGAAACTCCATCCCTGGGCGTTTCGCGGCGGAGGTTGTTGTGGTAACGAGTTGAGGTTTTGTGGGGATACATTTCCTCTCCACTCTCTGAGGGGCGGCGGAGGAGAGGCTTTGGTTGGGGGAGGAATGGAGACTTCTGGGAGTTGTAGTATTTCCTCCCCGAGCGTTTGCCTAGGGCGTCTGTTGGGCTCTGTGGGCGCCGTTTCGCGTGTCTTCGTGTCCGTGTGCCCTGTTTGTGTGTAATGATGGTTCGGGGATAAGTCAGGTGCGGTTTACAAAACAAACCTGAGGAAAATCCATCCCCTCTTGGACTCCCCGGTCCTGCCCCCGCCCTCGCTTTACGTGATGCTTCTCATTCAAGAAATTTAAAAAAAAATCATCACCCGAGGATATATTTATTTATCCATTTAAATTAATTTGAGAGAGAGAGAGAGAGAGAGAGAGAAACAGAGGTGAGAGAAACGTCCATCCGTAGCCTCCCGTGCACGCAGGACAGGGATGGGGTGAGGCGAGGGATCCATCTACGCTCCGACCAACTAAACCACCGGCGGGGGGCTCAAGGGATTTTTATATTAAAAAATGTGTATCAGGGTAGTAAGGCCCGTGGCTACCATATATTTAGTGTATAAGTTCATGTCAAATGCCGTAGGCACTATTTAAGCATTTTCTGGTTTACGGATGCAGTTGTCTGGGTAATATACCCATTTTACACACGAGAAACCTGAGGTAAAACGATTTACACAAATACACAAAAATTGGTGTGGATGCTTAATGCAAACATGTGAGCAATTCAAACAATTGCAATCAGGACCATCTCTTTCTGTGCCATATGAATAGTGCCCTAGAGATCTTGTGGGTTATAGTCTAGTGTCCTTTCTTTATTCCCCTCTTGTCTTTATCCCTCTCTTGCCTCACTTGTTCTTCCTCCTTGCTTTATTGCTAGAATCTAGAATGCATTTTTACACTCCTTTCAATGACATATTCGGCCGTGTTCCCTCTCTCCTAGCCTTTTGTCAGGGAGATGTAGTGGAAAGACAATAGCTTTAAAATTTTGGTCTGCCTCTTCATAGCTCTAGCACCATGAGCAAGGATTGCCATGACAATTGCAAATAATTCGCGTCAAGCACCTGGCACATAAGTAAGTAGACGTGGAAGATAATGATTAGAAGGATGAACTCTGGAGCCAGACTGCCTGGGTTGAGAAATCCTGGCTGTCCTACTATTTAGCAATGCCATCTTGAAAACATCCCATAACCTCTCTGTGCCTGCAATGTTCTGCAAGAAAAATAGACTTGATTATAGAATCTCACTTGAAGAATTGTGTGGGCCCTGGCCGATTTGGCTCAGGGGATAGAGCGTGGACCAAAGGGTCCCAGGTTCCATTCCTGTCAAGGGCACATGCCTGGGTTTCATGCTCAGTCCAACTTGGATCAATGATTCCCTCTCATCATTGATGTTACTATCTCTCTCTCCCTCTCCCTTCCTCTCTGAAATCAATAAAAACATATTTAAAAAAAAGAATTGTGAGGGTTAAGGTCATATTATTTAAAATTATTGAAAATACCACCTGGCGTAATACTATTTCTTACTATTATTACCATCATCGGGTAATCATTATTGATATGCTTACCTATGAGAAGATATTACCTACATATACTTTCTATAAGAGTGTTCTGAAGGTAAGAAGTGGAGAAGATATGCTCTTATTTGTCCTAGTTCTCCCTCAATCCCGCCAAATTTCTGCCTCTGTCAATGTCCATATCAACTTCTGGCCTTTTTTTCTTTGGTATTTCCTTCCTTTTTCTAGAACAGTGATTCGCTCCAGGGAACTGTAGCAATGTCTGTTGACATTTTGGGCTATCACAACTGGGTGAGAGTGCTTTTGCATTGAGTGAGTAGAGCCCATAGATGCTGCTAAACATACTGTGATGCACAGGAGAGTCCACTGCATAGCAAAGGATCAACTGTCCCAAAGTGTCAGTAGTTCCCAAAATGAGAAAAACTGCCCTGGACCATTTAATGTTTGAGAAAGCTGGCCTCCTTTCAGTCCTATTGCTGGGGACTAGGAGGAAGCCATTAAAAAGATTCATGATGATTTTACCTATTTTTTACATGAGACTGAGTCAGTTTCAGTTGCATTTTTTGGTCACATCTAGGGTTCCAGATGGGATAATAATAGTTATCATTTATATGGTGCATACTGTATACTAGGAACTTTATGTATTTTATCTTCAATTCTCATATTATAAGGCAAGAAGTTACTCTAAGATCAAGATGAAAGTGTAAATATGAGGGATTTGACACTGTTGCCTATTTATTTTAAGAGTACTAGCTCCAACAGACTGTGTGTACTTATTCAGATGTACTTACATGCATTGAGATATTATCTCTTGGTGCTGACGTACATGAGTACATTCTATACACTGGTTGAAGGAAAGTCATAAAGTTCTGGTACATTCAGTTTGCCTTGAGACCTTCGTCAGAAAATTCAAGTTTCTTCCTGTTATTTTACTTATCCTGGCTTTGCTATCGGAATGGCAATTGTCTCCTTTAGTCTTTATACTAATACTGCAGGCTTGAAAAGGTCATTAAGTCACTAATCTGTTTTCCTTGTGTCTCTGAAGGCCAAAGGTTTGCCTTTTATTTTTCTCCCTAAGGATCAGGACTTGGGTGCGTGACAACCCCTTTGAGCTTCAGATTCCTTACTTGTAAAATGGTCATAAAATAGTACTTACTTCATAAAGTTGTCTGGATACTTTAATGGAATAATAGCTATGAAACAACACATGCGCTGTAAAAGTTAATTTTATAGGTTTCAGTCTTATCTTTCAGTAGGAAACAGGGAAACACAATCATGGATGCTAACCTTTATAGGGGGATATTTTGTTTTGTTTTCTTGTCCCTGTCACTTTATTTTGGTTTTATCAAACCCATTCTCATTACCTACACTTATGCTACTAAGACAAATATTTTGCTTATATGTTTAAAAATTGTATTCTCATAACAACCTTTTGAGATTGCATACTTAATTATCACTATCTTACAGATAAGGAAAGCAAAGTTTAGAGCTCCCTAGTAACTTGTCCAATGCCATACAGCTAAGAAGTGATAAAGCTAGATCAATTTGATTCCATTCCATTGCCGTGTTACTTCATGCTAATCAGCTCTCTGAATGGTTAGTTTCCTGTGAGTCAATGTCAACTCTATATGTGCTTGCCTTTCGATTCATAAATAGTCTCTGTTTCATTATTAAGAATCCAGGCTACCACTATTCAACTTCCACAACCTCAGTTGGCCTCCAAGATTGGACTTCACAAAAGGATATCAACTTATCACTGTTGCCACCATCCAGAAGTGGGCCATTGTCTTTGTACACTTGGAAGTCTGATTTTGTTGGTGAACCCAAAAGTGATGAAGTATTTTTTAATGTGTTTTTATTGATTTTAGAGAGAGAGAAAGTGAGAGGGAGAGAGAGATAGAAACAAGGATGAGAGGAAAACATCAATATCGATTAGCTGTCTTCTACACACATACCCTGATGGGGATGGAACCAGAAACCTGACTGGGAATTGAACCAGTGACCTCCTGGTGCATGCATCAACACTCAAACTCTGAACAACACCATCCAGGCAGTGATGAGGTTTTAAATACATAATTCCCACTCAGAAGTCACCTAATGATATATAAATGAGGATATCCTCATGTTATTTTGTTTTTTGTTTTGTTAATCCTCATCTGAGGATATTTTGAATTTTAGGGAGAGTTGAAGAGAGAGTGAAAGACAGAAAGAAACATCAATGTGAGAGAAACACATCGATTGGTTGCCTCCTGCATGTGCCCTTACCAGGGCCCGAGCTGGGGAGGAGCCTGCAACCAAGGTACATGCCCTTGACCAGAATCAAACCCTGGACCCTGTGGTCTATAGACTGACGCTCTATTCACTGAGTCAAACCGACTAGGGCCTCATTTTATTTTTAATAGCAAATGCTTGTAAAAGCAAATCAGGGTCCTGATTAAATTTGTTATAGTGTGTGTGTGTGTGTGTGTGTGCACACTTTCTTGTTTACATTTATCTCATATATCTTTGCCCATTCTTTTATTTTTAACCTTTCATTGTACACGCACGCACACACACACACACACACACACACACAAGAAAATTATATAACAAATAAAAAGGAATAAAGTAACTCTTTATGCCCAAGATATGGAATGAGTTCCAGGACATACTTTTCAATTAAAAAATAAACTGTGCAAAGTGTGGAGCAATTTATATAATATGTTGTCGTTTGTATGAGAAGAATCTTTTCGCTCTTTCCTCCCTCCCTTCATCCCTCCCTCTCTCTCTCCCTCTCTGTTTCTCTCTAGAAAAATGCATGAAAACTGATAGAGTAACTGATTCTGGGGAGAACTGTAAGGGAATGTTAGATGACAGGGGTGGGAAGGGCCTTTAGATTTTGAAACATATGTGTTTATATTACCTATTTACATTAATATAATCAATACTTAATAGAGAGCCTGGCCAGTGTGGCTTAGTGGTTGAGCGTTTGTTGACCCATGTACCAGGAGGTCGCTGGTTATCTTTATTTCCTCATACTTCTTTTTAAAATATATTTTATTGATTTTTTTGACAGAGAGGAAGGAAGAGGAATAGAGAGTTAGAAACATCGATGAGAGAGAAACATCGATCAGCTGCCTCCTGCACACTCCCCACTGGGGATGTGCCCACAACCAAGGTATATGCTCTTGACTGGAATGGAACCTGGGACCCTTGAGTCCGCTGGCCGACGCTCTATCCACTGAGCCAAACTGGTTAGGGCTATTTCCTCATACTTTTTAAATTGTTCATATATTTTTATTTACTTTTTAAATTTACTTTATTTTCCTATTCTTGTGTGTTGGCTAGCTTATGTCTTATTAATTTTATGAAGGAAACATTTACAACAGCTTTAGCTGTATTCTATAGGTTTTGATAAGAAATGTTCCTTTTTTGTGAATTTCTGTATAATTTTCTATTTTAATTTTGTTTAGACACATTGGTTATGTGGAAGAGTGTGTTTTGAAATAGTTAAGCCTTCTTAAAATTTTCTTACTTTGGTTTTCTAGATAGAATTTCTGGTTTATGATGATTGATTGAATTGATAGGAACTCCTACTAACTTTTGTGATTAGATTTTCTTTGTGATTAGATAAATACATTATCATTTTGTGTTCATGAATCATGAACAAAAAGAGTATTTCTTTTTGATGGAATAAAAGTTCTCTCTATGTCCTTGAACATATTGGCTGTATTATTAAATTCCTAAATATAAGCTTATTTTTGACTACTTAATTTGTCACTTTCTGAAAAAGCTATATTATCTGTTATTATACTTGTATTTCTGGTCAGGCTCTCTTTATATTCTTAGGAGTTTATGCTCTATATATTTGCCTGGTTTTCAATATAAAAAAGTATATTACTGTTATATAATTTTAATCGATTGTAATATTTTATGCTTCAGTGTTGAAATTTGCTTTATCTGATATTAATGGCATCACATGTGCTTTCTTTTTTACATTTATATCATATAGCTTTGGCCATTCTTTTATTTTTAACCTCTCATTGCCGCTTTGTACCAGGTGAATGTCTTGTAAGCAATGTATAGCTGAATTGAGCTTCTAAAAACAAACAACCCCCCCCACAGATTTGATGTCTCTGCTCTTTTATAGAGGAATTCAGTCCTCACTTATTATGATGTCATTTGCTTAATTCCTTCCATTTGATATAATGTTTATAATTTATTGTACTTATTCTTCCACTTCCCTTTCCTTACTTTTTTCTGGCTTGATCTAGTTTCTTTTTCTTTTTCTTTTTTCCTGTTTATTTGGGAGTTCTACTTTGCTTTTTAATTTCTTAATGCTTATTGTCCCGTGTATAAAAATTATCATTAAAACTATAATTGTATATCTATATTAATAAAAGCCTAGGTGGCCTTCGTACCCTCATGTAACTACGCCCTCACGTTATCACAACATGGCTGCCCATGTCATCACAGATGGCTACCACAAGATGGCCAGCAGGGGAGGGCAGTTGTGGGCGAACAGGCCAACAGGGGAGGGCAGTTGGGGGTGATTGGGCTGGCAGAGTAGGACAGTTGGGGATGATCGGGCTGACAGGGGAGCATTTAGGCTCAGTCAGGCCAGCAGGGGAGTGGTTAGGGGGCAATCAGTCTGGCAGGCAGAAGCAGTTAGGAACAATCAGGCAAGCAAGCAGGTGAGTGGTTAGGAGCCAGCAGTCCCGGATTGTGAAAGGGATGTCCCAGCCCTAACTGGTTTGGCTCAGTGGATAGAGCGTCGGCCGCGGACTGAAAGGTCCCAGGTTTGATTCCGGTCAAGGGTATGTACCTGGGTTGTGGGCACATCCCCAGTGGGAGGTGTGCAGGAGGCAGCTGATCGATGTTTCTCTCTCATCAATGTTTCTAAATCTCTATCCCTCTTCCTTCCTCTCTGTAAAAAGTCAATAAAATATATTTTTTTAAAAAAGAAACAAAGAAAGGGATGTCCCAGATTGGAAAGGGTGAAGGCTGGGCTGAGGGACACCACCACCACAACAACAACCACCCCCGCACAAATTTTGTGCACCAGACTTCTAGTAATAGATAAATGCTAATCCTTAAGCACCTCCACCCCAGGTGTTTTACTTGTCTTACCTCTCCTCATATTCCTAAACTAAGACCCTTGGCCTAGGGTTGCCAGATTTAGCAAAATAGAATACAGGACATTCAGTTTAATTTTAATTTCAGATAAGTAATGAATAATTTTTAGTAAAATTATCCCATGCAATATTTGGGACCTACTTATACTAAATATTATTCACTATTCATCTGAAATTAAAATTTAACTTGGTGTCCTTTATTTTATCTGGAAACTGTGCCTTAATGTGCTTTGTCTCCACTTCTCAACTCCTATATTTTGCAAAGGTGATGTATAATGTTAAATTTCAGAGTATTGCTATAAAATAGTATCTATCGTTATACTAGTTATTTACTAGAAAATTATCTACTAGTTGAGTATATATACATAATATCTTTGGACTCTAATTTCTATTTACTTAAAGGGTAGCTTATATATTTTATCCCTATTCATTGTTCAGAGCCTTCTAATACTGACATATGTGTGATTTTTTAGCTTCAAAGTAGACATCTCTTACCTCCTCACAATGGACTGGACTGGGTAATTCATTGAAGATATCCTAAATAAAAAGTGCTTGGTGAATGGATAAATAGTTCTTCAAATAAACACCTGTTAAATAAGTTATCGTATTTTGCAGGTGAAATGCATAGATGTCATTCAGGCTTACATCAACAGAATCGTGGATGTGAACCCACTGATCAATGGAATTGTCAAGTACAGGTGAGCATTTTTACTCTGTCATAGTTTTTGTCCTGTTTCTGTGGCCATGCCATCTTGGCATCTTTCCTGGACTCCCCTTCCTCTGTGTCCTTCCTTTGGTGTCTCACTGGGACCTACCCTAACTTATAATTCAGCACTTACTGTTCTTTGTTAAGCTTTTATGTTTCTGACTGCTTCCTCCCACCTCCCAGTGACTCTCAGATCTTTGATGGCAAAGAATACATTTCATTGGTTTTTACATATTCAACACCCAGAACAAGGCCTGAACTTCGTAGGTATCATTGAGCGCTTATTGAAATAATGGGTTTTTGATAGCAACTCTTAATAAGAGAATGCTCCATTCCTATCACACATTCCAATATGGATTTAGTATAGTAGATGGTATTTTTAAAAGATATTATATATGTAATTTCTGTGTCTCAGTTACCAAGTAAACTCTTCCAGGGACCTGTGAGGTATTAGAGGGACAAAATTTAGATTTGTTTTCTGGTGGCATCTTACACAGAACAGTTCTTATCATGCCATGATCTAGAGCAGCATTTTCCAGATTTCATTCATATATTATCTTCAAGATTTTTGTCTTGTTGGCATAGCAACTCTATTGTTAATTAATATACTTATTAAATTGCATCACAAAAATTGAAAATATCACTTGACACAGTGTATATATAAATAAAATGAAAACCAGTATTATGAAATTATAAATATTTAAAATATTTTTATGAAATACAATACTACATGAAATACATTGTGCTTTATAGTTACTTTATACATTTTTTGGTAATTTTTATAAAGAATGGGCTCTTTATTCATTTATTTTTATTGATTTCAGAAAGGAAGAGAGAGGGAAAGAAAGATAGAAACATCAATGATTAGAGAGAATCATTGATCTGCTGCCTCCTCACATCCCCCACTGAGGACCGAGCCCACAACCCGGGCTTGTGTCCTGACCAGGAATCAAACCATGACCTCCTGGTTCATAGGTTGATGCTCAACCACGGAGCCACACTGGCCAGAACACTTTATAGATTTTGAATTTAATAATTTCAAAAGCTTTTCCATAAAATACTACATTTTTTATGTTGTAAGTGTGACCCAGACAATTTAAGTTACTTGCCTAGTGTCATACAAGTCGTATGTGATAGAACCATGGTCCAAATATGTAGTCATCGGGTGCCAAAACTCACAGAAACAGAAGTACAGAGTGTCTGTATGTTCCAGGGGTTCTCCCTTGTCCCCTTCCTTTTTCTATGGACCAGCTCTACACTGGTACCATCTTCCCAACACTTTTAGCAGCTCCTCATCCCATAAGTGTTTCCCCAGCTTCTGCACTGGGTTTTTATTTGAAATGTAATTTGTGGTTCATTTGTTGACAGTATATCTTTAAATATTTGAGAAAAGGAAATTCTGTTTTATTTTTCTATTCTAAGGAGTGAGTCATATGGAGGGAGGTCTTATGTTGTAGAACTTGTTTTTGTGTGTGAGGATACTAATAAAGATCTGAGAGAGAATTAAATTTCTGTCCTCATTGAAAATGATGAGTGGGCCTACACATAGGAGAATGGAGAGGCTGATGATGGGGGTAGGGAGAGTGGAGCAGGGAAGTAGCTGTGAAAGGATTGAAGATTTGGATGGATTGAGAAATAATTTTAGTAAGTTTAGTCACTCTTATGTGTAACATCAGTAGTTTTCCTGCCTCCCTTAAAGTATACTTAAATGGCTTTACTGTGTTGATTATGTTTCTATTGTATTTTTAATTAAAATATTGGCATTAAAATAAAAAATATATGGCCCTGGCCTATGTGGCTCAGTTGATTGAGTATAGTCCCATAGGTTCAATTCCTGGTTGGGGCACATACCCAGGTTGTGGGTTCAGGGTGCATGCAGGAAGCAACCAATTGATGTTTCTCTCTTACATCGATGTTTCTCTCTTTCTCTCCCTCTCCCTTCCTTTCTCTTTCTCAAAATTGATAAACATTTTTAAAATGAAAAATATATGTAAAGCATGCAGCACAGGCCCTTACATCAATCAATCAGTGTTAGCTATTGGTATTGTTATGGTGGTTAATGTAATAGGAGCTCCATACATGGAACTGTCCTCATGATTATACACAATTCTACTGTATTGCTATCCCCCTGTTTACTTGACACTAAACTGACTCTCAAGGCAGTTCAATGAGTATAAGTCACACAGCTACGAAATATAGTAGCAGCAGAAAATATGGATGCTACATCTGCTGGTCCTAGCTTCTTTTTATTCTTGAAAGACTATTCAGAAAATGTTTACCACTTTATCTTCTCTCAAACCTGTTCTTCCGCCCAGTCACACAAGCAAGACACCTGGGTGTAACCCTTGGCTTCTTCTCTCCTTTCCAAAGATGATCTGCCCACTTCAATTAGTCAACAAGTTTTAATGGCGCTTCCTTATTTCCTGTGACGCCAGGCACAGGCATTTCCTGTTTCTTCATATCCTATTCCCTAGCTACTGAACTACTCCATGTCCCCTGACCCATTGTGCTCTCTATCTGATCTCTCTGACTTTGTATATGTTGTTCCTTCTGCCTGGTATTCTATCCCTCTTCTTATCTCTTCTATATTTGGCTGAATTATTTTCCAGGAACTCAGCTCAGGTCTCAATTTCACTTTATTGAATCATCTCAGCCTTTGTGAAGAGGCTGCTTCTGAGCTCCCAGAGCACATTGTGTTCTCGCCATTTTTGTTTCACTCAGAGTCCAGAACCACACTATTCTGAAAAAATATACAGAATTGTCGAAATAGGTTTTTAAGGAATGAAAAACTCAAAAGTGTAGCATTGGAGCAACACAGAGATAGTGAATGTAGGAAACAACTACCACCCTAGATCTGAGAGGACAAAGGGAAAAAATGACATTATCAGAATTAAGAAAGTCAAAAAATATTCCTTCAGAGCTAGGACCTAGGCACACATGTAAAGGGTAGAGTGCTGCCTAGCTGATGCTGCCTCAGAAACTTAAAGAAGAAACCTCATAGAGCTATGATTCTGACCTCTGGGGGGCAGCCATCTGATACTGGTACTTCAGATGGGGTGCAGTGAGATTGGTTCTAGAGTGTGGAAAGAAATAGGAAGCTCGAACTATCTAGATTTGCCTAGATCAGGGGTGGGGAACATCTGATAAGGCCTGTGAAATCATTTGGTTTAGCCCTGCCAAGGCATTAGGGATGAATTAATTAAATGTTTGACCAAATATAGCAGGCTAATTTTTAAGTTGATAATTTTGTATGGCCCTTGAATGATGTTATAAATAGCCAAATGGCCCTTGGCAGAAAAAAGGTTCCCCACCCCGGCCTAGATGAAAGGCTGTTGTTGGGACAGGATTATCAGGAACAACAGACAAACTGCAAGAAACAAACCCCTTCACCTCTTTCCTGGCCTTTCAGTCTATAGCACCCTGTAACTGAGGCTCTAAGAGAGCACTAGTTAGCCAAAAAGAAACACACCAACAACCTTGAGTTTTCCTAATTTCATCATAAAGTGGGGGCATAGAATGCTTGATTCGGAGTTGTGTTGCCATCCTATATAATAAAACCCTAATATGCAAATCGACTGAACTGTAGAACCAGTCGCTATGACACACACTGACCACCAGGAGGCAGACACTCAATGCAGGAGCTGCCCTCTGGTGGTCAGTGCACTCCCACAGGGTTAGCGCTGCTCAGCCAGAAGCTGGGCTAACGGCTGGTGAGTACAGCAACGGTGGCAGGAGCCTCTCCCACCTCCGCAGCAGCACTACGGAGCAGTGAGAGGAGCAGTAAAGAGCAACAAGCAGGCGAACATCCCCTGAGGGGTCCCAGACTGCGAGAGGGTGTAGGCCAGGCTGAGGGACTCCCCTCCCTTCAGTGCACGAATTTTGTGCACTGGGCCTCTAGTTGTGACTTTAATTATTTCACCCACCAGACATTTGTTCAATGTCTACTATGTGCCTAACACTGTGGCAGGTATTGGAAGGTACAAAGGTGAACAAAACACAGGCCCTGGCCTCTTTTAACTCCCAGTCTGGTGGTTGAAACATACAAATAGCTATTGTTTACAGCACAGTGGAGCTAAGGCTCTGTAAGAAAGAGAATACTGTGGGTGGAGGAGGTATACCTATCCAGGCCTGGAGAGGTGTCAGGGAAGGCTTTCTGGAGGAAGTGATGTAAAAACAAAATTCTGAAAAATGAATGCAAGTAAACCAGATGATGATGGCAGTCTGTATAGCTTCTGCTATAGAGGTGAAGTGACTGTCAACTTTTTACCAGAGCATGGGAGTGGAATCATCCTTGGATTTTGCTCTCCTGGAC
Organism: Murina feae; assembly: GCA_004026665.1. Lineage (NCBI taxonomy): Eukaryota > Metazoa > Chordata > Mammalia > Chiroptera > Vespertilionidae > Murina > Murina feae. The sequence goes on along the minus strand of PVJC01010789.1, from coordinate 19,361 downwards.
CCTGCTCCAGGGAGACCACTGGGAACAGGCAGGATATATAATATTAAAAAGGCCTCTCAGCTCTAGCCAGTGTGGCTCAGTTGGTTGAGTGATGTTCCATGCACTGAGAGGTCACTGGTTTGATTGCCAGGAAGGGCACATGCCCAGGTTGCTAGCTCAATCCCCAGTGGGAGTGTGCAGAAGGCAGCCAATCCATGTACCTCAGTCATCAATGTTTCTCTCTCCCTCACCTTTTCTCTCTCTCTCTCAAATCAATAAAAACATATTTTTTATTTTCTTTCTTGATTAAGGTATTACATATGAGTCCTTATCCTCCCCCCCCCTTACACTCCACCGCCTGTTCATGCCCTCACCCCTCTGGTGTCTGTGTCCATTGGTTATGCTAATGTGCATGCATACAAGTCCTTTGGTTGATCTATCTCCCTTACCCCCACCCTCCCCTACCTTCCCTCTGAGGTTTAATGATCTGATTGATGCTTCTCTGTCTCTGGACCTGTTTTTGTTCATCGGTTTATTTTGTTCATTATATTCCACAAGTGAGTGAGATCATGTGATATTTATCTTTCTCTATCTGACTTATTTCATTTAGCATAATGCTCTCCAGCTCCATCCATGCTGTTGCAAATGGTAGGAGTTCCTTTTTACAGTAGCATAGTGTTTTATTGTAAGAACATGTATTTTTTAAAGGCCTTTCACACCTCAGTAAAGTCTTTCATTCACCACACTGTCTAGCCTATGTATCATTGTGGTGTCGCAGCCTCCCTTTGGACATGTTCTCAGTCTGTCTCTACACAGGCTGGGGTGAGGATTATTTTCTTCTAGGGCACCTGCTTGTAGGTAGGCTAAAATTACAGGGCTTTCTTTGGTGTCAGAGGTTTAGTGCTGCCTGTGGCCCTGAGCCCATGTGTAACGGTAGCTAGTTTCCTTTCTGCCCATACAACATTCTCTTAGAGTTCTCTGCATTTGCTGATAACGTGTGGCTTAAGTTTGGGCAACGTTAACAGTGGGGCTTTTAAGGCCTTTGGAAAGGCCTCTGCTCTACACTTGGAAGGAATAGGACTTAGGAATCTGACTGCCCTGTGCTAAATGGCTGGGAAATTCCTAGATGTCAAGTGTCCCAGGTACCGTGTCTCACCACCAACAAATAGGCTGCCAGTAAATGGTGCTGATAATATCATACTAGTAAGACATGGTGAAGAAATACCTGCTGCAATTCTTCTCATTGTTTTTTTCTCATATAAAGGTGTGCGGCCTATTTCCTAAATTCTGTGATTTGGGCAATTTGGCTTTGACTGAGTCTGCTAAAATCCTAATCCTTTGACTTTCCTGACAGATTTTGACTGTCAGGAGAACTTGATGATATTAGTAATGAGGATAAGTAATAGCCTCCTTTTATGGAGTGGCTTCTGTGTGCTCAGCACTGTATTTTATGCATTGGCAAAGCATGTAGGTCTCACTATTTTATCAGATGCCCGGTGCACAAAATTTGTGCATGGGTAGGTCCCCTAGGCCCAGTCGGTGATCATGAATGATCTGTGGGGTGACCAGCAGGGTGATCGAGGGTCCCCACTGGCACCCTCCTTGGCCAACCTGGTGCTGCCTGCTTGTCAGCCCCATCCCCAGCTGCCACTGCAGGTCACCTCCCTCTGTGGGGTGACTGGTGGAGCGATCAGGGGTGCTGCCTGCTTGTCAGCCCCATCCCCAGCTGCCACTGCAGGTCACCTCCCTCTGTGGGATGACTGGTGGAGCGATCAGGGGTGCTGCCTGCTTGTCAGCCCCATCCCCAGCTGCCACTGCAGGTCACCTCCCTCTGTGGGGTGACTGGTGGAGCAACCTTGGCTGGCCTGGGGTCTGTGGGCTGGGGGCAGCTCCTGCATTGAGTATCTGCCCCCTGATGGTCAATGCGCATCATAGCAACCAGTTGTTCCGCCAGCTGTTCAGTTGATTTGTATATTAGGCTTTCATTATATATGATAGATGGTGAAATGGAGGTTTAAGGAATTGTTACTTGGAAGGTCATATAACCACCCCAGGTAAGCCTGTCTCCAAAGTCTGGATCCTGACCACTCTAATAGAGTGCTTTTAAGTGGCCAGATTCTGTGTATTCTTAGTAGCCAGATTATATTTTCATTTAAAAAAATATATTTTTATTGATTTCAGAGAGGGAAGAAGAGGAGGAGAGAGATAGAAACATCAATGATGAGAAAGAATCATTGAGTGGCTGCCTCCTTCGAGCCCCTTACTGGGGATTGGGCCTGCAACCCTGGCATGTGCCCTGACCAGGAATTGAACCATGACTTCCTGGTACATAGGTCGACACTCAACCAGTGAGCCATGACAGCTGAGCAGATTATAATATTTTCAGATGAATATCTTGCTGTACCTAACTGACTATCATAATACTTGTATTTTTCTCACATAAGCAAGCTTCTGCAAAATGTAGTCAACAATTATTTTCTCTGAGTCTTTATCTCCTGTTTACACTGACACTGAAATCTAGCTTCTGTCCCTACCACCCAATTAAAAGTGCCCTGCCAACTCTGTTAGTTTAGATGTTTTTCACTGCAAATAACAGAACACCCGACTCAAAAGGACTGAAAACAATAAGGAAAATATATTATCCCATTAAACAGGAAATCCTTAGGTAGATTAGCCACATACTTTACTCAGCAACTGAAAAATATCATCAATAACTTATGTATTGGATAACTTGGATATCCCAGATAGTCAGACTTATTTTCAGGCTAGATCTTCTCATTGTTATAAAATGGTTGTCATATTTCATGTCTCAAAGGCCAAAATTGTAGCCAGGTGCTTATAGGTATGTGCAATACCCTGGGGTATTACACTTTGCTTGACAAAGTGAACCTTGGACCTAGTTCTATATATGCAGAAAAATCTATGGTTTCTAAATGATTATGCTTATTTAGATTTTTTTGATTGAAATAGATTCTGACTATAATCTTCCCAGTTTGATTGGTCCAAAAAGCACTATCCTGATTGGTCAGAATGGAGCCTCTCTGATTAGTTGGTGAAGATACTGATGAGGATATAACTGCACAGCTCTGTACAGGGAAAGCCTCTGTCCTATTGGTTGAAATAGGATTCCAGGAACTTCTCCACAAGGGCTTGCTCAGGTGGCAGAAACACAGTGCAGGAAGGCAGTCTAGTGCAGAGGCAGTAATTCAGTGCAGGTTTCTCTGTAAAGTGCAGTTGGCATGAGAGGCCCCTGTGTAGAAATGGCTGCTAAGCTCTGTTTTTAAAATTTGTGTTCAGCCATCAGGAGCCTTTCTTAGAAGTATATTCTTTGTCAAGGTCCACAGCTTTATGTAGCTCTGTTCCATTTTTTCTAGGTTTGAGGCAGCTAAAAAGGAGGCTCATGATATAGATAAAAAGCTTGCAGAGAAGGCAGAAGATGATGCCACCCTGGAAAAGAAATGGCCCTTCCTTGGGGTTCCTTTGACAGTCAAAGAAGCTTTCCAACTACAAGGTACTGTTCTTTTTTAAATTTTTATTTTATTTTATTTTATTGATTTTAGAGAGAGAGAAAGGGAGAAGGATAAAGAGATGGAAACATCGATAAGAGAGAAACATTGATCAATCAGTGGCCTCCTGCACACCCTCTATTGAGGATCAAGCCCAAAACCCAGACATGTGCCCTGACCAGGAATCGAACTGGTAACCTCTTGGTTCATAGATCTATGCTCAACCACTGAGTCACACTGGCTGAGCTGTATTAATCACTTTTACTTATTAAATACTAGTGGCCCAGTGCACGAAATTCATGCACATTAAAAGGGAATTAATTAGAGGAAATATTTTAATATTGCTATTTGCCCTTTCTCTATAATAGAAGTGTCAGAGATTAAAGAAAATTAGTAAAATGTATATGAAAATCTTCCTCCTGTCAGAGTCTGGGGTGCACCATGGAACCCAGAGTCAAGTCTTCAACCACCCATGTGCACCTCAAAATTGCTCGAGACCCAAACCTGGATGGCCCCCCTTCATTGGGCTAGATCCAGACCCGGCCGGTCCCACCCTGTCAAGCCCTGCCAGGTGGGGGGGTGCAGCCTCAGGTCCCCTGGGTGCCAGGGCAGGGGGGCACGGCCTGAGGTCCCCCATCAAGCCCTGCTGGGCAGAGGGAGTGGCCTGTGATCCCCTAGCCTGGCTCCAGGGCAGGGGGCACAGCCTGAGGTCCCCAGGCCTGATGCTGGGGTGGGGGGCATGGCCTGAGGTCCCCTGGCCCAGCACCAGGGCAGAGGGCACACCTTGAGGGCCCCCGTCAAGTCCTGCTGGGTGGGGGGCACAGCCTCAGGTCCCCTGGCCTGGGGCCAGGGCGGGGGCATGGCCTGAGGTCCCCCAGCCTGGCACCAGGGAAGAGGGTGCAGCCTGAGTTCCTTTGGCCTGGTGCCAGGGCGGGGGGAGCAGACTGAGGTCTCCTGTCAAGCCCTGCGGGTGGAAGGCATGACCTGAGGTCCCCTGTCAAGCCCCATGCAGGAGGTGGGTGGGTGCACAGCCTCAGGTCCCTGCTGATTGCTCCTTAAGGCTCGTTATGGGAACTTAGCCTCACCTGTGGGTGCAAAATGACCAGAATGACGTCAATTTGCATATCCCCTCTTTATTATATAGGATGTTCACATACTTTACATTCAATATCTCATTTATTCCTATGCAAATTGAGAATCAGAAAAGTTAAAAGACTTTCCCAAAGTTTGTAGAGTTGCTAAGCTATAGATTGAACTTAGTTCTGATTCCAAAGCCTGTGCACTTTCTATTAAGTCATATCACCTGTCAGTACTAAGCAAATCACCCGCAGTAGCTGGTTGGTTCATTGAAGGTGCTCAGTAAATTGTTCCTATTTTTATTTAATAACATTTTAACTTCTTTTTCTTTTTAAATATATTTTTATTGATTTCAGAGAGAAAGAGAGAGAGAGAAACATCAATGATGAGAGGGAACCATTGACCGGCTGCCTCCCGCACACCCCCCACTGGGGACTGAGCCTGCAACCCAGGCATGTGCCCTTATACTGAAATCAAACCCGGGACCCCTTAGTCCCAGGCCAACGCTCTATCCCACTGAGCCAAACTGGCTAGGGCTTAACTTCTTTTTCTTGTGGACTTTACAGGAATGCCTAATTCTTCTGGCCTTGTGAATCGCCGTAATGCCATTTCTAAAACAGATGCCACTGTAGTGGCATATCTGAAGGAAGCTGGTGCTATTCCTCTGGGCATAACCAACTGTAGTGAGCTGTGCATGTGGTATGAATCCAGTAACAAGGTCTATGGCCGATCCAACAACCCATATGATTTACGGCATATTGTAGGTGGAAGTTCTGGTGAGTATAACATTTGTTAGTGAGTCACTGAGGAGGGGGTACAGATACTATTGCACAAAACCTCTTGGAAAGTCATAATTAGATGTTTATGGTAAAGGTAATTACAGAATTTGTCATAGATTAATGAAAAGCATTGTAGGCAATGAACAGTCGTACTATTGATTCATGTGTGTGTGTGTTTGTGTGTGTGTGTGTGTGTGCGTGTGGAGAGAGAGAGAGGGCACAAGGGAGAGAGAGAAAAAAACATGAGTCAGCGAAGCTAGTTTAACTTTAGAATTTAATCTTCCTGAGACAAAGGTGATAAAATACTCTAAGGATATTAAGCATTGATAACTGTGCTATATACCAGGAATATAGCAGATAGGGTCATGGAAATCCTCTCTAAGGAGGTGATTTTTATGATGAAACCCAGAGGATCAGAGACAGCTAACCATTCAGTGGATGTGGGGGTAGTGGGTCAAGCAGAAATAATCCTAGCTATAGAACACAAAAAGTGCAAAAGCTTGAGGTGGGAACATGTTTAGTGTGTTCAGTGAACTGAAAAAAACCCAGTGTCATGAGTAAGACAGAGAGGAGTTAGTGATGAAATTAAAAAGTTTTGTCCAGGTCAGATAATGTAGAAGAACAAAAGCTGAAGCAAATAGAGAAATTGCAAGTCTATTTTAGTTGTCCAGGCGATAAATGATAGTGGATTCAACTAGTATTTGTGTAGAAGGAGAAAAGTAGATGGGGCACAAGATATATCTTAAAGGTATACTGGATTAGCCATGACTTGATGATAGATTAGTAATGGAGAGTTGGGTGTAAAGGTAAAAAGAGAAAAATCAATAGGGTTTCTGACTAGAGAGATGGTACAGGCATTCATTCAGATGGAGAAAACAGGAAGAAGGACAAATGGGGGCAGCATGATTTAAGAATACCATTTTGAACATGTTATGTTTAAGATGTTTGTAAGACACCCAATGGAGTTATCAAGTAGCCTACATAAGACAGAGTAGTAATCTGGGTTTAAAATAATTTAGAAGTTATCATAAGCATGGTACAGTATCTAGTCTACTATAACCTATTAGAATGGATGCAAAAAAAAACAAGCTGTATGTGTTGATGAACATGAATTGGGGCTCATGATAGAGTTTTGTCATTTTCAAGGTTCAAAAGAGAGGCATATCTAGCAAAGGAGATTAAGAATGAGCAACAAGTGATGTAGGAGGAAAATATCAGAGAGTATATTAGAGACTAGAATTTACATGGCTTTTATCAATCCTAACGGCATATATGTGGGTTAGTAAAATATAGTGCTTAAGCTAGAGCCAAAGAGAACATTGGCAGTTTTTTGCTATGTGACCTTGGTAACATAATGAAAGTGCAGTCAGTGTGTCAGTTTCCTCAACTTGTGAAATGTAATGAAAGTACACTAGAAAGTAACTTAAAGTCATCTATATAAAAGCCTAAGTGACCATTCGCCCTTTCAACTATTCAACTATTTTCCCGGTAGCTGTGATGCTCACAACCACCAGGGGGCAGCCGCTCAATGAACAGGCATGGAAACATGGAACAGACTGGTGAATCTCAGAGGGAAGCGGGGAGGATGGAGGGTAGGAAGAGATTAACCAAAGATCTTATATGCATACTAGAGGCCCTGTGCACTGGTGGGGTCCCTCGACCTGGCCTGCACCCTCACGCAATCTTGGACCCCTCGGGATGTCAGAGGCCTGGTGCATGGATTCACCCTGATCCCCACAGGCCAGGCCAAGGGACCCCAGCAGTGCATAAATCCGTGCACCTGGCCTCCAGTATGAGTATAAAGATCTCTGGTAAAGGTAAATATATGAGCAAATATAGTAATAACCATTAATTGCAAATAGTAATCTAATTTATTTATTATAAAGGAGTATTTTGCATTTCCCATAGGTGGTGAGGGCTGTACCCTGGCAGCTGCCTGCTCAGTGATCGGTGTAGGCTCTGATATTGGTGGCAGCATTCGAATGCCTGCATTCTTCAATGGCATATTTGGACACAAACCTTCCCCGGGTAATATTACTTACTATAGTGATAATATTAATATTATGATTTGTAGCAACACAGAAATTTGATATCTACCAGGATAATCTTACCTAGAAGTATGGTCATATATATTTATCAATATTAAAAATAGCTACTATTATTGAGCATCAGCTCTGTGTCAGGTACTCTTCAAGTTGTCTACCATAACTAATTTTATTTATTCTCTATAGTAAATCTTTCAGGAAGGAATTATACCTATTTGGCAGATGACAAACTCAAAATTCAGAACAAATAAGTAAACTTGCACATAAGGGATATACATGTTTTTTCAAATTATTGGGGTGTTTTTTTTCTTCTGATAGATACTCAGTAGTGAAATTGCTGGATCCTATGTAAGTTCTACTTTTAGTTTTTTGAGGAATCATCATACTGTTTTCCATAGTGGCTGCACCAGTTTGCAATCTAACCAAGAATGTATAGGGTTCCCTTTTTTCCACCTCTTTGCCAATACCTATTTGTTTTATTTTTTATAACAGCCCATCTGACAAGTGTAAAGTAATATTTCACTGTGGTTTTTAGTTGCATTTCCCCGATGTTCAGTGGTGTTGAGTATCTTTTTATGTATCTGATGGCTATCTGTATGTCTTCATTCAAAGAATGTCTGTTCAGATCCTCTGTTCATATTTAATTGGATTGATTGGTTTTTATGTTGAATTTTATGAGCTCCCTCTTTTTTTAAAATATTAACCCTTTACGAAGTATATTATTTGCAAATATTTTCTACCATTCATTTAGTTGACTTTTCATTTTATTGATGTTTTCCTTTACTGTATAAAAGTTTGTTAGTTTTATGTAATCTTTCTTACAATATATTTTTATTGACTTTACAGAGAGAGGAAGAGAGAGAAATATCTATGTGAGAGAGGGCCATCAAATGGCTGCCTCCTGTACACACCCCTACTGGGGATCAAACCCACAACCTGAGTATGTGCCCTGCCTCCTATACACACCCCTACTGGGAACCAAACCAGTGACCTTTGGATGTGTGGGATGATACTCAACCAATAGAGCCACACCCTTCAGGGCAGTTTTTTATAATCTTACTTGTATATTTTTGCTTTCATTGTTCTTGCCTGGGGACACATCCAAGAAAATATTACATAGGCCAGTGTCAAAGTTTATTGCCTATATTTTCTTCTTGAAATGTTATGGTTTACGGTCTACTATTAATACATTTTAAATTTATTTTTGTACGTGGTGTAAGAAAGTGGTCTAGTTTCATTTTTTTTGCAAGTAGCTGTCCATTTTTCTCAACACCATTTATTGAAGAGATTCTTTTCCCCACTGTATATTCTTGTCTCCTTTGACATAGACGAATTGAGCATATAAGTCTGGGTTTATTTATGTGATGTAAATTCTATTTCAGTCACTTAGGTGTTTGTTTTGGGCCAGTAACACATTATTTTGATGACTTTAGTTTTATAATATATTTTGAAGTGAGGAAGCATGATACTTTTGTGCGTTTTTCAAGATTTTTTTCATTTATCCATTTCTTCTAGGTTATCCAATTTGTTGGCATATAATTGCTCATAGAAGTCTCTCAGGTTCCCCATGCATTGCTGTATAACAATTGTAATGGCTCCTCACCTATCTATAATACTCGTGTTATTATTGATTTTTGACAGTTTTATTATAATAGTCTTGGAGATCTTTTTGCATTGATACAATAGACTGTTCTATTAGAATTATGGACTTCTATGTGCAAGTCCTTCCCCACATGTTGGAAGTTCTCATCTATTTATTTAAGTAAACTTTCTGCCAACTTTTCCTTCTCTTAACCTTCTGGAACCCCAATTATCAAATATTTGCCTCCTCAATGAAAGCAATAGCTTTTATAGGCCTTTTTTGCTTTTTTAAAATCTTAGTTCCTTCTCCTAATCAAACTTTATTATTTCTATATTTCAAGTCATTTATTCTTTTCTTATCTAGTCTATCTATCATTCTTTATCTCATTTATTGAATTCTTCAGATCCAGATTTTCTGTTTGGTCCTTTTTTATTATTTAAATCTCTTTGGTAAAGAAATCCTTCTGTACATTCATTCTATTTCTGGATTTCATTGTTTTTCTGAGTTTCTGTAGCTTTTTGAATTTTTTTATACCAGCTATTTTGAATACTTTATTAATTAGGTTACAATATTTTAGGCCTTTAAGTTGGTTTCTAGATAATAATAATTACTTTTATGATACCATATTTCTTGACTTTTAAATATTTTGTATGTATGTACTTCTGCTTTCTCATTTGAAGTAGCAGATGGCAACTTAACTCTGTTTTTAGGGCTTTTTAAAAAATATGTATTTTTATTGATTTCAGAGAGCAAAAGAGAGGGAGAGAAAGATGGAAACATCAGTGATGAGAATCATTGATAGGCTGCCTCCTGCATGTCCCCCACTAGAGGGCATGGAGCCCACAACCCGGGTATGTGCCCTTGACTGGAATCGAACCCGAGACCCTTCAGTCCACAGGCTGACACTCTACTCACCAAGCCAAATCAGCTAGGGCTGTTTTTAGGGCTCCCGTACCCCTTGTAATGCACCAGGCTATTATTGGAAACCTATCTTTTATATTCCCAAAGGTGCTGCGATAGCTAAGTTTGTGGTCCTTCCTTGTTGCCCTGTGAAGGAGGGACTGCCTAATGCATTTCTCCCTTTTGTATGCATCCAGTCTTGCCTCTCCCTTGCATCAGTTGCATTCTGGAATCTCCTCTCAGCCTACCTGGACTTCCACAAATTGTCTTGCCAGTGGGCATCAGCCCAGGTTTGCACTCTCCAGGTCGCCTCTACCCCCCCCCACACACACACACACATCACAGTGAGTTAGAATGGGGCATCCTCATTGACTCTCCTGGATCCACAGTCCTTACCAAGTTCTTACTTGCTTATTTTGAATGCAGAGGTGGGTTAGAAAACTTCCATGTCCCTTGGTATAATGTTCAGAGGCAATTTTGTTTGGTTAAGCAAAATCTAATTAGTTGTAATAAAAAGTAAGAAAATAAAAACAACGTATGCTACCCTGATACTGCTGTCCTACTTGATATTCTTAATCTTTCTGGTTTCAACAACTACAGTGTAGGCACTAAGAATTCATGTCACCACAGGAATAAATAAGAAAAAGCAAGGAAAAAAAGTGCATGCAGTAGGCTACTATTTGCACCTTCAAACAGTTCAATCTGCATTTATATATTTAATACATTCCTGACCCTTTTCATTGATTCATTTGTCCTTTTAAATTTTTTAATTACAGTATAAATTCAGTATTATTTTATATTAGTTTCAGGTGTGCAGCATAGTGGTAAGACAATTATATACTTTACAACGTAGTCCAGGTAATATTTCAGGTATCCACCTGGCCCCATACATAGTTATTATAATATTATTGCCTGTATTCCCTATGCTCTGCTTTATATCCCCATGACTGTTCTGTAACTACCAATTTATTCTTCTTAATCCCTTCACTTTTTCCACCCAGCCCCTCCCCCCATCACCCTCCTCTCTGGTAACCATCAGTCATTTTTTTTCTTATGAATAAAAAATTTCCAAAATACTTTTTTTTACCTTTTTATTTTTTATTTATTTTCTTTATTGATTAAGATATTATACATGTGTCCTTATCCCTCCATTGCCCCTTCACCCCCCACTCATGCCCTCACCCCCCTGGTGTCTGTGTCCATTGGTTAGGCTTATGTGCATGCATACAAGTCCTTTGGTTGATCTCTCCTCCTTCCACCCACCCTCCCCCCTATCTTCCCTCTGAGTTTGATGGTCTGATTGATGCTTCTCTGTCTCTGGATCTGTTTTTGTTCAGCAGTTTATGTTGTTCATTATATTCCATAAATGAGTGAGAGCATGTGATATTTATCTTTTTCTGACTGGCTTATTTCACTTAACATAATGTTCTCCAGCTCCATCCATGCTGTCGCAATGGTAAGAATTCCTTCTTTTTTACAGCAGCATAGTATTCCATTGTGTAGGTATACCACAGTTTTCTAATCCACTCATCTGCTGATGGGCACTTAGGCTGATTCCAAATCTTAGCTATGGTGGATTGTGCTGCTATGAACATACGGATGCATATATCCTTTCTGATTGGTGTTTCTGGTTTCGTGGGATATATTCCTAGAAGTAGAATCACTGTGTCAAATGGGACAAAATACTTTTAAAATACATATAACAGATTAATTTGTCTATCTCTTACTTTGTATTGGGCTTTTACTCATGCATTTTAAGAACCTTATACAAACAAAAATTAGAAATTTGGAAAACCTACATCTACCACCATGAGCTTAACAGCCTTGCAATAATTAAGGACTTTTCTTAGAGATCAGTGGTGATGTGAATGTTTTTTTAAATATAAAATGAATATACTAGTAATATGTAATGTGTATTTTAGTGAATATTTTTCACATCACTAATAATTGGTATTAAAAATTATGAATTATAAAATGATTGAATCAGAGCAAGAGCTATACCAATGGATTATAGTATAACAGAATATGAAATTCATTGATAAAATTTCAGATTTCTTACTGTAAATATCTTATCAGAAACATGACTTGACCTGATTTGATATAATATGAACAATTATCTGTTAAGATTTTTAAAATCTCATACAGATATTTATTTGAGAATCCAGGTTTTTTTCTTTTAAATCAAACACTATATAGATTTGCAAAAATGTAAAAGAATAACCTTCTCTTCACATAATATATTTTTGTGTTAGAAAATAGTTATTTTTTATAAAATATTTTTGTGCTAACGTATAATGAGTTTACTGTTATTTCTAAACAAATTAACACAAATTTTTAACATCTTTTCAGTTTTTATTTCTAATATGTTAAATATTTATATGTTTAACTTGTGTAAACAAAAATTCCTCTTAAGGTCCCCTATAATTCTGAGGAGTGTAAAAGGATCCTGAAGTCAGAAGTTTAGACTCACTGGTTTAGTGATCGGTAACAGTCTGGGGAGCTAGACTTCAGGTATTCTGTCACTTAGTAACTATATAATATTAGATACTTAATGTCTGCCTCAATTGTATAATCTGTAAAATGGGTATAGCCAAAATATCTACTTCATAAGGTTGTTATGAAAAAAATAAATAAGTTAATGTTGTAAAGGTCCTAGAAGGGTATTCATCAAATAGTAAACACTATGAGTTTTTTTATATTAAAAAAGAAGGCCTAGCCCTGACCAGTTTGGCTTAGTGGATAAAGTGTCAGCCTGCGGACTCAAAGTCCCAGCTTCAATTCTGGTCAAGGGCATGTACCTTGGTTGCGGGCACATCCCCAGTGGGGAGTGTGCAGGAGCAGCTGATCGATGTTTCTCTCTCATCGATGTTTCTGGCTCTCTATCCCTCTCTCTTCCTCTCTGTGCAAAATCAATAAAATATATTTTTAAAAAATAAAATAAAAATAAAAAAGAAGGCCTATATGAAAACACCCATAGTTACCATCATACTTATTGGTGAAAACTGAAAACTTTTCCTCCAAAGATCAGTAACAAGGAAAATATGTCTGCTCTTGCTGCTGCTTTTAGATATTGTACTGGAAGTTCTACCCTCCACATGTAAGAAAGATTAAACATGATGAGGAAATACAACATTCAGGGATCATGTCTTTTTAAATTAAATTTATTGGGGTGACATTCGTTAATAAGTTTATATAGGTTTCAAGTGTATATGTCTATGATGCATGATCTGCATAGTGTATTGGAAGCTCAAAGCCCAAAGTGAAATCATCTTCGTCACCGTATATTTGGCCCCCCTTTCCCTTCCCCTTTTACCACCTACTGCCACCGACCCCCATCCCTCTGGCAATCACCATACTGTTGTCTGTGTCTATGAGTTTCAGTTTTGCAACAACATGGATGGACCTTGAGAATATCATGTTAAACGAAGTAAGTCGGACAGAAAAAGCTAAGAATCATATGATTGTCCTCATATGAGGGACCATGTCTTATTCTGGACAGCTAACCCGAGTGTCTAACCTTTCAGGTGTGGTCTCCAACAACGGTCAGTTTCCTGTGGCCAGTGGGGCCCAGGAGCTGTTTCAGTGCACTGGTCCCATGTGCCGCTACGCTGAAGACCTGGCCCCCATGCTGAGGGTCATGGCAGGAGCTGGAATCAAAAAGTATGTTCGCTTCTTTTCTTTATTTTCTCTCCTTCCTGCTCAGACCATTCTTTTTCCCTTTGTTTATTAGAAACATAACGGTAAACGTTTAGTCCTCAACCACAGAATGAGTCTTGTTTTTCTGAGAGAGAGTTTTTGTATGTGTGGATGTCATGCTTCGCAAACTGGGAAGATCGCTTGTAAAAATAATGTACTGTGTGAAAATATTACACAAAGAGAGGCCTATTTGGGGATGAAAGCAGTGGGTTGTTGTTGTTGTCCATTTGGCAATTTGAATATATAGAACTCCCACTTTAAAATAAGCCTTTCTGCTACTTGTTCTATTGATCACCACACATGTTTTCCAAACTTTCATTGGGACATTGATATAGCCTAGAAATCTGCCTGTTTCCCTTTATAGCTCTTTATTACACTTTCCACAGCAGCAATAAATGGTCCCACTTTCTACTTTACCAAGAAAATGCAATCTGTGGAACTTTCTTCAGTTCCTCACATCAAACTTTCTAGTTCCCCAGCCATTAATTTCTCATTTGCCCCTTTAGAGTAGAGCAGATGTCTTTCTTTTTGCTTTGGTATTAAATACTTTGACCCGTGCTCCAGATTGCATGTTCTAGTACTCTCTCAGATCTTTTTCCCATTACTGGTTAACATGTTAAGCGCCCAGCCTGTTTTGTCTTCTGGTTGGAAAGTATAGTGTCAGTCACCGGTGACTGACTGGGCGCGTAACGTGTTAAACCTGCCTGAACTATATACTGGCTTTCATCTTTCCACTGCTAGAATTTTTTTTGTCAAGTTCTGTGATCTTATAACTGGTGACCCCTATTGACTATTCCTTCCTTCTTGAAACAACCTCTACCTTAGGATTTTGGTTCACACTCTTTTGATACAGGTCCTACATCTATGCCTTTTCCCTTTTATCTCTCTTGATGTTTCATCCTTAAAATACTGATACCCTAGAGCAGCGGTCACCAACCGAGTGGTCCGTGGAGTCCAAAAGGTTGGCGACCGCTGCCCTAGAGGGTCTTGGCTCAATTCATTCTTCTCTCTTTCCCCAACCTCCCAGGAAAACTCCATTTATATCTGCTACTTCAGTTACCTCTCATCCATATAGAGGATTCACAAATATACATCTCTAATTCCTTCTTTTCACCTTAGCTACAGGAGTGTATATTAACCAGCATCCTGGGCATCCCAAGGACTTGAAACTCAGTGTGTCTAAAACTGATTTTTGTTCTCTTTCCAAACCCCACAAAACTGATTTGCTACTTCTGTTCTTCCCCAATTCCAGTGACTGTACCATAGTCAGCCCAGCCACAAAAGCCTGGTTCCCATCTCTATTACTCCTATGTCTAAGCAATCTTGACCATTCTATACTGTCCTTTCTCATATAGACAGAGTAATATTCTTAATTGAAAGTATGAATTCTAAAGGCTTATCATTATCACTATTTCTGGCACAAAATTCTGTCGTATCTGTCCAGTTATTTTTATATGCTTAAGTGTAGATGTAAATTTTATATAATTGAGATCACATTGCATATGTAACAATTCTAGTCTGCAAATACTCAATTGTTATGATTGAACTAGTGAGTATATATAAGTAATTTGTTCATACCAGTTTCTTTTTATTTCTCCACAGATTAAAACTGGATGAAAAGGTACACTTAAAGGGCTTGAAATTTTACTGGATGGAACATGATGGTGGCTCATTATTAATGTCCAAAGTGGACCAAGAAGTCATTCAGGCTCAGAAAAAGGTAATTATAAATAGAATCTCTTTAATGGAATTCATATTTAGGCCAATAGATGCCATTCTCAACCTCTTCCTTTACTTTCTACCAGATATTTCTATGTCAGAATACAGAATTAAGATGATCACAGTAGTTGTACTAAATAATTTTTGGTGTGATTTTTATAGCTATTTTTTATGTTTTATTTGTTTTTTAATAAAAAGGAACATTTAAAAAATAAAGTATAATACAACGAAGAAAGAAATTGCTCAGAGGTAACTGCTATTACTATTTTGTCATATTTGTCCAATTATTCTCAGATGGTTATGTGTAACTGTAAATTTTATATAATTGAGATCACATTGCATATGTAACAATTATAGTCTGCTTTTTATTCTTTAAATACTTATATAATAATGAAACTGATGTGTCATTTTAAAAGCAAAAGCTCATTTGAAGAAGAATAAAAAGAAGAACCCTGTCAAATTTTAAAAAATACTTTTTAAAAAACAACAGTAAATAAACATGACACTGTTAAACATAGTACAGATCACTGTTTAGAAAACATGTGATTTTATATCTCTAACATCAAGAAAATTCAAGTGCCTTAATTAAAGTCGTGTAATCCCTAAATCAGAATCATCCCGATATATCAGGAACAACAAATAAAAAATGATTTTACAATACCTATAAATTAGTTGAAACATATCTGTGAAACCTAAAGGAAGACAATTATAAATTTGAGTGCTATAAAAGATCACTTTAGCTGCAGGGTGGATAGAGCGTCGGCCTGCAGACTGAAGGGTCCCAGGTTCAATTCCAGTCAAGGGCAAATGCTTGGGTTGCAGGCTTGATCCCCATTAGGCAGCCGATCAGTGATTCTCATCATTTATGTTTCTATCTCTCCCTCTTCCTTCCTCTCAAATCAATAAAAATATCGTTAAAAAAATAAAAATAAAAATAAAAAAGATTGATTTAATATACTAAGGCAGACATAGCAGTCCATTCTCTCCTGGCCTGAAAAGTTTCTGTTGAAAAAATCCACACATAGCCTATGGGAGTTCCCTTGTATCTGATGCTCTCTTTGCTTTTGCTGATCTTAAATTTCTTTCTCTTTAACTTTTTTTCCCAACACTTATTTTTATTTTAATTGTTTTTCAATTCCAGTTGGCATTCAACATTATATCCAACACTGTTTGTTTTTAATTGGGGCAGGCAACACTGTGGGTTTTTTTTTTAATCTTCACCTGAGGCTATATTTATTGATTTTAAAAATCTTTATTGTTGAAAATATTACATATGTCCCCGTTTTTCCCCCATTGACCCCTTCTAACCCATCCCACTCACCCCCCCCCCAGGCCTTTACCATCCTATTGTCTGTGTCCATGGGTTATGCATATATGCATATACAAGTTCTTTGGTTGATCTCTTCCCACCCACCCACCCTCTCCCACCCTTCCCTCTGAGATTTGATGGTCTGTTCCATGCTTTTATGCCTCTGAATCTATTTTGTTCACCAGTTTATTTTGTTCATTGGATTCCACATATGAATGAGATCATGTGATACTTGTCTTTCTCTGACTGACTTATTTCGCTTAGCATATTACTTTTAACAACTTAATTATAATCTATCTTGGTGTAGCCCTATTTGTATTCAACCTATTGGGATCTTTAGGGCTTCGTGAGTATGGATGTTCATTTCTTTCCCCAAGATCAGGTATTTTTCTGCCATTATTGCTTTTAAATATACTTCCTGTCCCTTTATATTTATCTTCTCCTTCTAGAATTCCCATAATATGAAACTTGTTTATTTTCATTGTGCCCCATAATTCCCATCAGCTTTTTTCATGCTCCTCTAACTGGGTAATTTCTAATGTTCAAGTCACATGGTCAAGTCTTCTTTTGAAACTTTCTATTGAATTTCTTCAGTTCAGTTATTGTATTTTTGAATTTCTGGTTTGTTTTTTTGTTGTTGTTGCTGGTTCTTCATTGAACTTCTCATTTTGTTCATGTATTATTTTCCTAAATTTTTTTACTTGTCTGTTTGGTGTTTTCTTGTAGTTCATAAAACTTCCTTAAAAGGATTATTGTGAATTCTTTGTCTGACAGTTTATTGGTCTCCATTTCTTTTGGTCACTTACTGGAGCTTTCTTTGTTTCCATTGGTGCTGTCACAGTTACCTGTTCTCTCAAAACTTGTGGAGATGGGTCTTTTGGGGGCTTGTACATTTTTAAGTTCCAGTTCCTCTGTACATGTGACTACTTTTTAATGTCTTAATTTTCCTAAATGTTCCCTTGCTTCTTCTCAAGGCCTTAATTGGTTTATATTATTGCTCTGCCTGTAATATCTTATATCCAGACATCCACAGGTCTGTGGTAACCCTGCAACTCTTTTGTGCCATGGCTCCAACCACTGCCTTTGATAGCTTCCAACCAGATTACAAACTATGCCTCTATTCCCATCAGTGCTCCTATCAGGCAAGAGATAAACCAGTGCCCCTAGGCTGCCTCTATACTAACCAGAACCAAGGTAAAAGTTACTAGTTGGGTGGTTTCCTCCCAATCTGCACTGTACTAGGAAAGCGATGGGATGAGAATGAGCAAAGTTACCATGAGATTCCTTAGCATTTTGAATGCAGCTTTTATTTTTCGGTCATTTGTTTTATTGATGAAGTTTCTTAACTGGTTTTCAGAGTCCTCACAGAGCTTCTTTGGTCTTGGTCTGTATGTTGGTGTTTCCATGAAGAAATGACTGCCTGGCCCAGCCAGTGTGGCTCAGTGGTTGGGCATCAGTTCAGGAACCAAGACATCACCAGTTCAATTCCTGGTCAGGGCACATGCCTGGGTTCTGGGTTGGATCTCCAGTAGGGGGTGTGCAGGAGGGAGTGGATCAATGATGATGGTGGTGGTGGGAGGGTGGTGGTATTCCTCTCTCTTCAATGTTTCTCTCTCTCTAAAAACCAATAAAAACAGCCCTAGCCAGTTTGGCTCACTGGATAGGGCATTAGCCTGTGGACTGAAGGGTCTTGGGTTTGATTCTGGTCAAGGGCATATGCCCGGGTTGCAGGCTCAATCCCCAATAGGGAGCATGTAGGAGGCAGCCGGTCAATGATTCCCTCTCATCATTGATGTTTCTATCTCTCCCTCTCCCTCTCCCTTCCCTTAAATCAATAAAAATATTTTTTAAACTAACTAAATAAAAATCAATAAAAAACAGATTAAAAAAAAAGAAATGAGGGCCTAGCACTTTCTTGTCAGCCATCTTGCTTACACCACTCTCCAGTGACATCTCTTTTTTCCTAAACATGTTTGTCTATTGTTTTATCTTCATTTTCTAAGGTTGTGGATCACCTGGAAAATATACTAGGAGCCTCAGTTCAACATGTTAAAATAAAGCAAATGAAGTATTCTTTTCAGTTATGGGTCACAATGATGTCAGCAAAGGGACCTGATGGAACGGTATGTTCACTACTTTCCTTCTTTTTTTAATAAATATTTATTGACCTTCTATTGTCAGCTATATGTTATCAATATTGAGGAATGAAATTAATAAGCAAATAGGTGACATAGTTAAATAAAGATGGTACAGTTTGGTGAGTACTATACCAGTATAAGCATACTAGTATATGGTTGTAGGATCCTAGAGGCGGGTTGTAGGATCCCATCTTTTTGTGGAAGTCAGGGAAATCTTCCTGGTAGAGGAATTGCTACCCACCAATATGTGACTAATTTGGAGACCTTAATCAGGTAAAGAAGTGATAAAAGGTATTTCAAGTGGGAGTAACATTATGGACAAGGCACAGGGGCATGGGTTTTATTCCATTACTAGTGGCCCAGTGCATGAAATTCATGCATGGGGGAGGGGATGTTCCTCAGCCCAGCCTGCACCCTCTCCAATCTGGGACCTCTCGCAGGATGTCCTACTGCCAGTTTACAGGGATCAGGCCTAAACTGGCAGTCGGACATCCCTCTCGCAATCCGGGACTGTTGGACCCTAACCGCTCACTTGCCTGCCTGCCTGCCTGCCTGATATCCCCTAACCACTCTGTCTGCCGGCCTGCTCGTCCCCCCACTGCCGCCAGCCTGATTGCTCCCAAATGCCCCC